>JAQQSW010000856.1:0-18738 GCA_028646575.1 Pseudocheirus occidentalis
CTGTTTAATACTTTTATCAATGACTTGAATAAAGTATAGATGGCTTGCTTAGCAAATTTGCAGATGATACAAAACTGTAAGTTATTACTAATGCACTGCATGACAGGGTCAGGATGCAATAATAACTTAACAGGATGGAAGACTGGGCCAAGATGAGGTTTAATGGAAATAGACACAAAGTCTTACATTTCGGTTCAAAACAATTGGACTCTCAAGGACAAGATGGGGAGGTGTGGTTAAACAACAGTTCATCTGAAAAAGGAAAACATTTCCAAAATAGAACTCATTATTTTTCCACTAAATCCACCCATTCTCCTAATTTCTTTATTTTTGTCAAAGACACCACCATTCTTCCAGTCACCAAGTTCATAAGTTGCTGTGACTCATTGCCCACATTTTGCTCTCTTATCACCAGCCCCTTATCCAAGAAGCTGTCAAACCTTGTAGAGTCTACTGCCTCAAGATCTCTTACACCCTCTTTTCTCAATTCATAAGCAACTACCCTGGTTCTGGCCCTAGTCCCTTTTCACTTGGACTACTGCAATACCCTCCTAAAGACTCACTTCTCCATTCAAACTCCACAGACCTGTTGAAGTGAGAGAAGTATAGACTTGACCATGCCACTCCCTGACCAAGGAGTTTCCCTGGCCTCTAACATGAAAGACAAATTCCTCTTTGGGGCATTTAAAGCCCCTACTGCCTGACTCCAGGTTATCTTTCTAGCCTGCCTATACCTTTTTCTTTTCTCATTCTCTTCAGCCAAACTGGCACCTGCTGTTCCCCAAAGACAAAATTCTACCTTCTGCCTCCATGCCTTTTCACAAGCTGTGCCTTGAGTAAATGTTCTCACCTCCACCAGTTGGAAACCGTAGCTCCATTCAAGGATCCAAATACTGCAGAAAGTCTTTCCAGAGAAGGAAGGAAGGAAGGAAGGAAGGAAGGAAGGAAGGAAGGAAGGAAGGAAGGAAGGAAGAAAGAAAGGAAGGAAGGAAGGAAGGAAAGAATAAAAAAGGAAGGAAGAAAGAAAGAAACAAAGAAAGAAACAAAGAGAAGAAAGAGAAGAAAGAAAAGAAAGAAATTTGCACTTATTTTAAATTATTTATTTTTATTATTTATTTTAATTTTAATTATGTGTATAAATGTTGTTCTCTCCTCTTCTCTTCCCCTTCACCCCAGCCCTGAATACAAGCTTCTTGAGGACAGGGATATTCTATTTTGATCTCTGTATCTACAGAATCTAGCATGGTGCCTGTACAATAAATGCTTGTTAAATTGAATAAAAGAGAATTTCAAGGAAAGAGATCAGAATAGTGAAGTGTGTCCCATTTCATGCCTTGGAGAGTCAGCTGAAGGAAATAGGAATGTTCAACTTAAAAAAAGCTTAAGAGTGATCTTCAAGCATTTGAAGAACTGTCACACAGAATAGGGATGTTGGGCTTGGTCCCAGAAAGCCGAAAGTAGAAACAACGGATTGAAACTGAACAGCTTTAAAGTAAGGAAGAACTTTTTTAACAAATAGAGCTACACCAAAGTGGAATTGGCGTACTGAAGAAGAAGGGGAGTCGGAAGGTATCACAGTGAATAGAGCACCAGCACTGGCGTAGAGGACCTGAGTTCAAATCTAGCCTCAGTTACTTACTAGCTGTGTGTACCAAGTCACTTAAGCCTAATTTCATCCCCAAAAGGAATAAGGAAGATTTTGTTCCCCAAATGAGATCTTCAAGTAAAAGCTGAATTTTGGGGGTAAACTGTAGATAGAAATTTTGTTCATATATGGTTCGTATTAAATAGCCTCTGAAATCTTTTCCAATTGGGAGATTGTGATTCTGTGGTGCTTGAATCAAACATGGCAGTGTTCAGTCACTTTTCAGTTGTCTGACTCTTGATGACCCCATTGGGGGTTTTCTTGGCAAAGATAGTGGAGTGGTTTGCCATTTTCTTCTCCACCTCATTTTACAGATGAGGAACCTGAGGCCAAAAGGGTTAGGTGATTTGCCCAGGGTCACACAGCTACTAAGTGTCTGAGGCTGAATTTGAACTCAAGAGAATGAGTATTCCTGACTCCAGTCCCAACACTGAATCTACTGTGCCATCTAGCTGCCCCGAAAACATGGTAACCATGCCTTTAATAGGCAAGACAATGAACTCAAATATGAAAATTTAGGAAAACTAGTTTTTTGGACCCAATTTATTCACTTCAATTTATTTTAAACAAATGGGAGCACCATCTCCACTCATCCTGATGCCACTGGACCCAAATGGCTGTGGAGGAGGAAGTGAGGCTGGTGACCTTGCATAGCCCTCCTTCACTTAAATTCAATTCACTTGCAAGTCATGGCATTATCTTCCTAGAAATTGAGGTATTAAGTGATTCTCCTCAGCAAGTGGCTGAGTCAAGACTTGAACCCTGTTTGTTCCTCTGACTCCCCATTAAGCCAGCCCAATAGTATGGAATTGTTCAGTTACACCACATGCCATCTTGATTTTTAGGATTTTACTCAGCAACAAATTACAGGCCTAGTAGCCAGAGAATGAGTCGGGAAAGATACTCTCCCAGAATCATCTGCCTGCCTCTCTGGCAGTCTCCACAGGCAGCTGCACTACTAGCCTTAGAGTTGCCTCTGGGCATGTCATGTGGTCATGCTGGAGTGGCTCTGGTGGAACATCTTTGTCCTCCTGGACACAGTTTCCCTTTGATTCACCTTAAATCAGAAGCATACAGGTACTGTTATTATATACACACACACACACACACACACACACACACACAAATAGGTTATTGAATAAATCCCATGTAGAAGTTTGACAGTGGGTCTCATTTAAGCAAAAAGGGGACTGTGTCTTGGGTGTAAATCTATATATTCCTTCTAAGGTCCATTCACCTCCTAGCACAAAAATTGCTTGTACTATAGTTTTCATGAGAGGTGAGGAAGGAAACTTTACAGCTCTTCTGTACTAAAATGTAATAACTTTCTCCACACTGCTGCACAAAGGATTTCTTGGGGAACAAGGGACCAGGTTTCACAGTTGCATAAATATAAACTAAAGTAAAAATCCATCTTTGAGCCTGCTAGCACACAGTCAACATTGCCATTTTTCAAGATTCTGAAGGTCATTCTTTACTATGTGTTCTTTCTGCTAGGCTTTAAAGTTAAGCTAGTTTAATAATTCATGACATCATACCCATTAAAATATGAGCATTCTGAACCAAAGGAAACAGCGGCTTTTCGTTTTTGTCTTTCACAGTGGAAGGGGTCCAGATGAGCCCTTGAATCAAAAAGCATGGAAGTTCTCCTACAATTCCTAAACTTACACAAAGACACTTGTTTCCTCCTTTGTCACTGTATATAAAAATTAAAGAAGGAAAAAAACCACCATGAGTCAAAGGAGACAGGTAAGGCTTACTAAACATTTCTGATAATGATTCACCATAGTTTTTAAAAGAAAACACATATCGTGTTCAAAAGAAAATTTTAATAGCTTAAGAAAGCAATGAGCTTAATATTATATAGGGATAGTTTTTTGTTTGGGCTTTTTATTATTTATTATTACTATAGTCTCCACCCATAGATTTTGGAGCTTACTGACAAAATGTCAAAACAGAGACAATTTAAATATTTAAGGAAGGTTATAAAACTGTTTAAAAATAAACCTTTTAAAGAAGGGCTGCATTGTACCTACGTTGACAGACTAAAGTAAATAATACAGCTGGCCCAGCTCTTTAAAAGTCAGTAGACTGGATAATTATTACCTAGGTGAGAAATGAAAATTCCTCAAGTTATGGATCTTCCATGGAAAATGGTTTCAGAAGCCTCTGGCTTATCTTAAGAGCTGTGAGAGAGAACAGAGTCTGATATAATAATAAAAGGTTACTTTCATATTTCATTTTAGAAAGTATTTTGCATGTGGTATCTGTATGTAGGGAGCATGAGTATTATTATATGCACGTGAGGGGAATTCTCCCTTCCTTCTCCCCTATACACACCCCATAGAACAACAGAAATGAACACCAAAGAACTCCTAAGCACTTCTTTCAGGCTTATCAAAGTTTCAAGGTGATTGTCATAGCTCTATCATGGACACAACAGGAGCTGAAAGGAGAATTTACTCACCCTAGTACAACCTAAGTAAGGTTGAAAAGGGTCTCAATAGATTTTTGAAGGTCCTCTTTAAACAAAAATAATAATGACAGCTTCTAGCATTATATAGCACTTTAAGGTCTGCAGAGCACTTTAAGGAAATTACCTCATTTGAGCTTCACAGCCATGAGATGTAGCTGTTTTATTATCCTCCTATTTTATTTTCCTTTATTTTATTTTATTATCCTTTTATTACCCATTTTATAATTGAAGAAACTGAGGCAGAAGTTAAGTGACTTCCTCAGGGTCACAGAACCAGTGTCTGGAGGTTGAATTTTAACCCAGATCTTCCTGACCACGCCCAGAGGTCTCTCTCACTTTGCCTCATAGCTTCCAACCTAGTGTGACAGTGAGTCTGGCAAACAGAAATGTCTTGAGTAGCCCCCCGGCATGTTGGCCAGGTCAATGTCACATTTAGAAAATAACTCCTGATGAAAGAGAGGCAGGGAGCAGAGAGGCAAAGAAGCTACAAATGACAGCTTTGGAGGCAGAGAACAAAAGGAGTTGTTGGGGTGGAATGGAAAAGCGATGAGCTACAACATGCTTTCAGTTTTCAGGAGATGGAGCTGTGAGAGGCGCTGCAGATTCAGTCCAACTCCAGGACTCTGAGTTGTCTGGGGTGTGTTCTCTCTCCCACTTTGTGGATGGATGTAGCCCTTATGTGTACAGAGGACAGAGAATGATTCTACTACTTGCTTTTTACTTGTCATTTTTGCTGTTGAGCCCAAATTTTTTAAAAACCTTACTACATATTTGATTTCTTATTCTTTCCTGATCTATTGGTAGAAAATACTGGCTACTAGTACTGGATAGGATCTCAAACTATATCTGCCTGATTACAATTACCCAAAACACCCCTGGCCAAATGTGACACAGCAAAGAGGTTACATAGTCACATGAGACTCAAGTTATGCCCGTTTTATGGATGATGAAACTGGGACTCGGAGAGGTCAAGGCTACACAATTGGTAAGAGGCAAACTCTGGAGCCAAGCAGTGCCCACAGAAGTTAAGATCAATGTGGAAAGAAGCAGACGATACAAGAGTGAAAAGAGAAAAAGAGAGAAAGAAAATCAAAGGAAGGGGTAAGAGAATCAAAGAAATAAAAGACAAGGGGAGAGAGAGACAGAGACAGAGAGAGGGAGACAGGGAGGGAAAGAGAAATAGAGGTCAATCAACAAGTATTTTAATAAGTGCCTACTATGTGACAGGTGATGCACTAAGTGCTAGGGATGCAAAGAAGACAAGTTAGATTTATTTTAACCTACAGATAGATTAGGCTGTCTCTGGTACTAAGTTCTTAGGCTATGAGAACAAGTTATACTCTCTTGGGCTCAATTATGAATTCCACAGTTGGTTGGAAGGAGGCTGATGAGCTCAAGGAGGCTTCAGGCATGTACAGCTGGTAGAAGATGGTAGAAGATGCAGAAATTGTTTCAGGTCTCACTCAGGGATACATGGACCAAAGCTTACCCAAGTGGTTTCTAACAGAATCTGGATCTAAGCCAATCAGGACTTTACAGACTAATATAAACTGTATCAGTTGAGCTGAGTCAGATAATCACCATCAGCCCTAAAACATTGGGTCAGGGTGGTTCAGTCACATCTCTAAGGAAAAGCATTCTATTTTTTTTCCAATTTATTTATTTTTAGTTTTCAACATTCATTTCCACAAGATTTTGAGTTACAAATGTTTCTCCCTGTCTTTCCCCTATTCCCCATGCCAAAATAGCAAGCCTACTCAGTATTCTTTCCCCCAATCTGTTCTCTCTTATATCCTCCCTCATCACCACCCTGCCCCTCCTGCCCTCTCTCTCATCCCACCCCTATCTTTTTAGTTGGGCAGGATGGATTTCTATACCCCAGTGGCTGTGTATCTTATTTCCCAGTTGCATGTAAAAAGCAATTGTTTTTAAACTATTGTTTTGAAAACTTTGAGTTCCAGATCCTTTTTCCCTTCTTCCCTCCTCACCCACCCCCACTGGGAAGATAAGCAATTCACTATAGGTTGTACATGTGTAGTTACACAAAACATTTCCATAGTAGGTATATTGTGAAAGACTAAGTATAATTCCCTCCATCCTATCCCATCTCCCACTTATTCTATTTTCTCCTTTGACCATGTGTCTTTTCAGAAGTGTTTGCTTCTAACTACCCTCTCCCCCAATCTGCCCTCCCTTCTATCGTTCCCCTCTCTTATCCCTCCCACCCCTATTTTCCTGTAGGGTAAGATACCCAATTGAGTGTTTATGTTATTCCTTCCTTAAGCTAAATTCAATGAAAATAAGGTTGACCCATTCATTCCCTTTCACCTTCCTATTCTTCCCCTCCATTGTAACAGTGTTCTCTTGCCTCTTTTATATGAGATAATTTACCCTAATCTATCTCTCCCTTTCTCCTTCTCCCAATATATTCCTCTCTCACCTCTTAATTTTATTATTTTAGATATCATCCCTTAATATTCAACTCATCCTGTGCCCTCTGCCTATGTATACATGTACATACATATGTGCACACTCACATATATTTTTATACACACATACACCCTCCTATACATACATATATAGGTATACATATAAATACACATATATATTCCCTTCAATTATTCTCATACTGAGAAGTCTCATGAGTTACAATTATCGTTTTTCCATATAGAAATGTAAATAGTTTAACCTTAATAAGTTCCTTATGATTTCTTTTTCCTGTTTACCTTCTTATGCTTCTCTTGCTTCTTGTATTTGAAAGTCAAATTTTCTGTTCAACTATGGTTTTCTCATCAGGAATGCTTGAAAATCCTCTATTTCACTGAATGACCATATTTTTCCCTGAAGCATTATACTCAGTTTTGCTGGGTAGGTGATTCTTGGTTTTAATCCTAGCTCCTTTGACCTCTAGAATATCCTATTCCAAACCCTTTGATCCCTTAACATAGAAGCTGCTAGGTCTTATGTTATCCTGACTGTGTTTCCACAACACTTAAATTGTTTCTTCCTGGCTGCTTGTAATATTTTCTCCTTAACCTGAGAACTCTGGAATTTGGCTATGATATTCCTAGGAGTTTTCTTTTGGGGATCTTTTTCAAGAGGTGATCGGTGAATTTTATCAATTTCTATTTTGCCCTCTAGTTCTAGAATATCAGGGCAATTTTCCTTGAGAATTTCTTGAAGGATGATTTCCACATTCTTTTTTTTTTGATCATGGCTTTCGGGTAGTCCAATAATTTTTAAATTCTCTCTCCTGCATCTATTTTCCAGGTCAGTGGTTTTTCCAACAAGACATTTCATATTGCCTTCTATTTTTTTCATTTGTTTGGCTCTGTCTTATGGTATCTTGATTTCTCACAAAGTCATTAGTTTCTATTTGCTCCAGTCTAATTTTGAAGGAATTATTCTCTTCAGTGAGTTTTTGAAATTCCTGTTCCATCTGGAAAATTCACTTTTTAAGGCATTCTTCTCCTTGTTGGCTTTTTGGGTCTCTTTTGCCATTTGGGTTAGTCTTTTTTTAAGATGCTATTTTCTTCAGTATTTTTTGGGTCTCCTTTAGCAGGCTGTTGACTCACTTTTCATGATTTTCTTGCATCGTTCTCATTTCTCTTCTCAATTTTTCCTCTACTTCTCTTACTTGATTTTCAAAATCCTTCTTGAGCTCCTCCATGGCCTGTAAGAAGTTCATATTTTTCTTGGAAGTTTTTGATGCAGGAATTCTGACTTCATTGTCTTTCTCCTGTTCCATGCTTTGATCCTTTTTGTCACCAAAAAAGGATTCTATTGTCTGTTTGTGTTTCTCTTCTTGCTCACTTTGCCAGTCAATTACTTGACTTTTGAGTTCTTTGCCATAGTAGAACTCTGCTTCCAGATTGCAGAGAGCTATGTCTCAAATCACTAGGGTTTTCACAACTGCTTGAGCTATTAGGAGGGCCCCCTCTCTGCAGCCCCCACAAGCTCTGGCACACTGGCCACATACTCAAGACCATGAGCCAGATCCAAGCAGCAAGAGCAATTACCGTCTGAATGGTCACTTGGTCCCCCTACAATCTGCAGGCCAGGAGCTCTGGAGGCAGCCATGCAGCAGCAGCTGCAGCTGCAGCTAATGCACCTCCACCCAGGGGCAAGGGCCAAACCTTACCCAGTTCTAACAGAGTTCCCAACTGACCTTTTACTTTCTTTTTGGCATTTATGGGTTGAGAAATCTGGAAAACCACCACAGCTGCTGGTGATTCACTCTCCTGAAGTCTGCTCTGGCCACAGCTGGTCAGGTCCACCCTGGGGCTGGAACCACGCAGCTCACCCAGGACCACTCAGCTTCCAGACCAGTACAACAGGCCCTTCCTGTCAGCCTGCCAAGCTGTCTTCAGCTGGAGATTTGTTTTTCTCTGTCACTTTGTGGGTTCTGTAACTATAAAATATGTTTATAGTCATTTTTTACATGTATTAGAGATGGTGGGAGCCAGAGCCACAGGGAGGTCCTGTTTTTACTCCACAATATTGACTCCGCCCCAACATTCTACTCTTAATGAAACTTTCAGATAAATAGAAAAAACACTCCTGAGCAGTGTTTGCAGAAAAAACTGGCTTGAGCATAAGTTCTTGCCACTACATTGTTGTTGTTTTTAACTGTCTTACCTCCAAACCAGCAGCCCTTCTCAACGTCTTCATTAACTATAGCCCCATCCTGTCAGTCCCTCAAGCTTGACACTTTGAAGAAATTTCACTTCCTCACCTCCATCTCTAATCTATCCTAAGCCCTACTGACTATTTTCCAATAATGTCCCTCACATACATTCTTTCCATTCTATTTCCATAGACAGGATCAGGAGCTCAGACATTATTCTTATTCATCTGTTCTTGACTCCTAATAGTAGGTCTAACTCTGGGCACTCTGTACTTATATCCTCCTAGACACAGAAGTTACAATCATCACCCCCCACCCCAATATAATTTTCATCTTCTTGTCCCTCTGATGAATTGCTTACAATACTTTCCAACTACTTGTCAATGAAGCTCCTTGGCCAAATTTTCAAAACCACATATCAAGTGCTTTTTCACACCCACCTCGCTGCCCCCTACTTCACCAACTCATCCAGTCTTTCCTGGCATACCCCAACATTGCACAAATATCATTTTTCTAAGCCCCTTAAAAATTTGTATTCCAGGTTCTCAGTCATACCCCAAACATCATTTTGTTGGATCTGCCCCAATACAAACTTATAAATCACACATACACACATGCCGTATCATAATTTCATGAATCTTGGAAGAAAAGATCTATTTTAATTCTAAAATCATGTTATGCATTGCTATTCTGTAACATTTGAGTTACCCTAACAATGGCTTTTGTTGTTTTTATATGGCTATTGTTGTTCTAATTGGCCAACTGTGGCTGCATTTAATAAATAGGCCATTTTGCTTTCCTACTTTCCTCATTTCTCCAAAAGTCAGAATGTCAGAGAACAAAGTTTTGATGGATGGAATTTGCTATCAGTTTAGAACACAAACATAAGCCTTTGGAAAAACATGAGTCAGATAGTGTAGTCTGGACCTCATGTTCCTCAGGGTTTGGTTTTTTTAAACTTCTGCTAGTGATGATATTACTTGACCACCTCATGATTAAAGAATTCAATTATTACAGCCTCTAACTAGAAGTGGAATCCTGCTTGCCTCAGTTTCTTCATCTGTAAAATGAACGGAAGGAGGAAATGTGGGGAAAGTAATTGGACTTCAAATTCCTGACCCAAGTTATGGAGAAGCAACAGCAATATTTCAGAGCAAGAGATAGTAACTGTGGAGAAGGGAACCCTGGAGCTAAGTAGTGGCAGTAATTGAACATGCAAGGGGAATGCTTTCCTTTGGAAAGGTGTCAAGAATCCCAGAATCCAGCTTTCTAGAGCGAAAAAGGAGAGTCACGGGACATCATCAGCCTTTGGAAAGAAGATTGCACACATGGCCCCAGGACTAGAGAAGCAACAAGGGACTGACTGAGTCATAATTCCAATCTCTCCAGCAACCCCAAGTTGAGTCATAATTCCAATGATCTCTCTCTAGCAACTCCAAGTTTGTCTCCATCTGTAGGAATTTGAGCTCTTAGAATAATAACATAAAGCTAGAGGACTATTTGCATAGGTCCCTGAAACTCAGATAAGACTCAATGAAATGGAAGGAAGATTGCTATTCTAGAAAGCCCAGATTCCCTTCCCTTCTAGGATAGACCACAGGGTGGAGTTTAGAACTGGGTAAATTGTAGAGGTAGAACTCACCAGAGAGGGAGGAGTATATTGGTTGCTAATGGGCTACTGTGAGTCCTTTGTGCTTTCTGCATTCTCTCAGTGAGGTTTTCTTATGCCAAATAAGTATAATTCCCTTAAACAGTAAAGAAACTCAGAGTGGGTACAAACAAGTCAAAATTCAAGATTGTAGAGAGGGGAAGGGAAGACAGGCCGTCTCCAAACCTCCAGGTTATATGTACACATAAGAAAGAAAGACAGAGACAGAAAAAAAGAGAGATGTGCCCTTTCTTCCAGAAACACTAACCTTTTGCCTATTTTGTTTTTGTTATTTTCCATACTGAGCACCTACTATTACAAGATACTATGTCAAGGTCTAGGAATAAAGAGACATAAATAAGATAGTGCCTAAAGTCAAGTTACATTCCATCGAAGGGATACATGTACACAGATAATAGGATTTCAGGAGAGAAGGTGAAGTAACTAATTAGATGGATTTGGGAAGGTTTCAATGAGGAGGTAGCATCCCCTGCAATCTGGCTTTTCAACCCAAACTGCCTTCTCCAATGGTAATATTGATATCTTAATTGTCAGATCAATGTCTCTTTCTCAATCTTGACCCTTCTCGACTTCTCTGCAGCATTTTACTTTGTTGGTCATAAATATTTTCTCTTCTCTAGGTTTCCACAACACTCTCCTGGTTCTCCCCCTATCTGTATGACTTTTCCTCAGTATCCCTGACAAGATCCAAGTCACATCCACTAAGTTTCGGGCTTTCCCCAAGGCATTGTCCTGGGACAGATTCCCTCTATACTCTCTCAAATGGTGTACTCCTCAACTCCTATGGGTTTAATTATTGTTTCTCTGCAGATAATTCTCAGATCTATGTATCCAGTACTGCACCACAATCCCTTTTGGATATTTCCAAATGGATTCCCGTAGGCATCTAAAATTCAACATGTCTTTAAAAAGAGTTCTTTATCTTCCCCTCCCCTCAAATCCTTCTCTTTTCTGAACTTCTCTATATTGTCAAGGATACCACCATCTTTCCACTGACCTAGGCTTACAGCCCCAGTACCATTATCTCCTTTTCTCTCTCAACCACATAGCCAATAATTTACCAAATCTTATATCTTTTATTTCACAACTTTTCCTGTATCTGTCTCTCCCAGCCATCACCCTAATCCAGATCCTCATCATTTTTTGCCTGAATCATTATACTAGCTGTCTAATTGTCAATCCATCCTCCCCTCAACCAAAGCGATTTTCCTAAAGCGTACGTCTCATCATGTCTGGTGGTTCCCTATTACCTCCAGGATCAAAATAAGGGCATCTGTTTGGGTTTTAAGGTTTTTCATAACATAGTCCACTCACTCTACAATCTAGCCACAATGAGCTATTTGCTATTCCTTACACATAATGCTACATTTTCAGTCTCTGGAATGTTTTCCCTCTTTACCCCACCTCCTTTTTTCCCTGACTTATGGCTCAACCAAATCTGATCTTCTGTAGGAGACCTTCTCCATTCCTGCTGCTAGTGCCTTTCATTCCAACAATTCTGTGTGTGTATATGTTTATGAGTGGATATACATATATACACACAAGCATATATATAGTGTATACATATATATGGGTGTGAATGGATAAACAGATAGGTAGGTGGAGAGAGATGATAGATGATAGATAGATAGATAGATAGATAGATAGATAGATAGAAATAAAGATAGATAGAAAGATAGAAAGATACATAGATACATAGATAGACAGATAGATAAATATACCTATTTTACATATTATCTCCCTCATTAGAATATAAACTGATGGAGGACTGGGACTTTTTTGCTCTTCTTTATATCCCCAATAATAATTTACATGGTGCTTAGCACATAGTAAACATAATAACAGCATAAATAATAAAAAACATGAAAGTGCTTGTTGAATGACTTTCTGTCCTGTGTCTTTTAAGAAAATAAGAATTCTAAAGATCACAGACAAGAAAGAACTGTATTGTAGAGATGGGGGACTACTTTTTTTTAAGTGCATGAATGTATAAGATAGAAAGTCAGATTAGGAGAAGAGATAGCTGTTCTGTTTGGCTGAACTACATCACTGGAGTCTTTGTGTAACATATCTGACAGCAACTTGTCTTTATCATCAGTTGCTAAGGCCTTGTCTGATTCGAAAAAACTAAGGTAGCAATTATGTCCTTTTGCTCCTTTTAGCTTCCTCTAAAAGTCAATAGACTGGATAATTATTGGCCAGGTGAGAAATAAAAATTCTGCAAATTATGGATCTTCCATGGAAAATGGCTTCATGGGCCTCCAGCTTGTCCTACAAATGCTATGAGAGAGCACAGAGTCTGAGATAATCATAAAAGTTCACTATTAGACAGCATTTAAGGTTTACCAAGCACTTTATACGCATTATCTCATATGGTTCTCACAACAATACTACAAAGTAAGCAGTATGAGCTTTATTATTCTCCCATAAGGAGAATTTTTCCCCATAGCAGTATGAATGTCAATGAACATGAAATACGACCGAAATCATAAATTAGAATCAGATTGTGGAGGATCCTAAATGCCAGACCTAGGAGTCTGGATTTTATTCTGGAATTGTTAGTAGGGTAGCCCCATGATCAGAACTGTACTTTAAGAAGATTTTCTTATCTGCTCTGTAGAGACTGAATTAGGAGAGAGGAGACTAGGAAGAGGGAGACCAGTCAAGAAGCTATTACAGTGTTCTCATAAGAGGTGATCAGAGCCTGAAATAGCATAGAAGCTATGTGAGCTTAGATAAGGGGAAAGATAATAATAAAATGGGAAGAAAAGCAGTTAGCAAACGTATATTGTTTTAAGGTTTTCAAAGTGCTTTACAAATAGCTCATTTCATCCTTACAACAAACATGGGAAGCAGGTGCTATTATTATCCCCCATTTTGTAGATAAAGATAATGAGGCAGACAGAAAGTAAGTGACTCACCCAAATCTCACACAGCTAGTAAGTACCTGAGGCTAGATTTGAACTCTGTAGTCCTGACTCCAGGCCTAGTGCTCTGTGCACTATGGCGCCACCTAGCTGCCTCCTGTGAAAGATGTTGAAGAGGTGTAGGTAGAATCAGCAAGACTTATCAGCTAATTAGGTATAAGACAATGTGCCAGTGGAATGAATGAAGAATTTATTAAATATTTCCTGTGTACAAAGCACTTTGCTGAGACCTGGGGATGCCAATAGAAAAAGCAGGACAGTCCCTGCTTTCAAGGAGTTTGCATTCTAATGGGATTTCTAATTGATCACCAAACCCAACTCATTCACTTCAAGGTCTGTAAATTCTCTAATTGAATCAGCCATCTGGTAGCATACTCCATCTTTTCTCTTATTCCTATATCTCCATTCTATGCATGAAGGAATTCAAGACTTGTAATTGAGGGATTAGATTACACCAAAAAGTCTAAATCTTTCAGTCTCTCAGATAACAGCATCTAGGCTTGACTGTGCAAGAAGATGGGTGATGGTCCCTCTTTTCTGCCAAAAACCATTAACTTCTTGTTCCAAATGATGCCTTTTCTGTTCCTGATTGGATCTGGGTTTAAAGGCCTCCTGCTATAAAGTAGGCCATTGCCCACACATTCTATCAAGCAGAACTTATGGTGGAATTGCAGCCTGAGCCAAAATCCATTGACTCTTTGATCCTCAGCAAGTACACCCGTCCTCATCTCCACCTACCCTCCTATTAGACTGCTAAATAGTCACAAGCCATTCCCCTTCCTGAGCCCTGCAAAACACTGAACTATTGGCCCAAAAACCCCTCCTAATAGGATGCATATACTGTCATCGATCATTTTTTTTAAACTGGAGCTGTGATCTCATTTGCGTAAAGAATTCCTGGTAATTTAGCTACTGTAAATCAGTTCATGTTTGGCAACTTGCAGTATTAAAGAATTGCTTATAGCACTGAGCGATTTAAGTGACGCACCTAGAAGGACCTGGTCAGTATGTATTAGGGTCAGGATTTGAACCCATTCTTCCTGACCAAGGCCAGTTCTCAATCCACCACACTATGCCATCAGCTCATAAAATTCTCACTCACAGGAAGGAGAGTCAAGGATCAAAGATGGACAGCCTGAATGTCATAATGGTATACGTGAAAAGTGTATAATTGAATTGACCCGAAACAAGGCATCCAGCATGATTTTCTACGGAGGATAACCCCAGCTAAACCATACCATAGCTTGTACTGAATCATGGAACCTGATATCTCCAAAAATGCCATTGGGCAGGAATGGGGTAGGGGGTAGGGGAGTGGGTGCTCAGGGTAGGGACACCAGGGGGTGGCAGTTTACTGAAGAATAGCGGCACTTCATCATTGTGGAAGAATAAGCACAATGGAGAAATTATGGAAATAGACAACTAGGTAAATTTAGTTCAGAATTAGCTATTTGTACCCTCAGGTGTCACTTGCACATTGATTACTCATTAGATAATGCAATTGCACTCGACAGAAGGCACAGCATGGGGACTAAATGGTTTTAAATATCATTCGCACCATTTGGGGCTCATACACACTGAGAGTAACTAAATGCTGTTTCTCAGATGTTATGCCCAGGTACAATTTTTTTCAAATGCTCATCAAATGGGCCCCAAAATATATCATTCCCTTTCCAGATTTGCCATTAAATTTTGATGACTGCCTCCAAGATGTTGGTTTTCAAAAGAGAAAACAAAGACTTGCTGGTGTGGGAAGGGTGGAGAGGGGGTGAGGTGAAGGACCTGAATTACAGCCCTCCTTAACTCAAATCAAAGTAAATCAAAGTCAGTTTCAAGTCATGTCATCATCTCACTGATGTCATAGTCCTCTTCCACAACTTGTGTGTAGTCTGAGCTGCCTGAATGGGAACCTTCCTCTTCCCTTCCACTCTCCCCTCCCCTCACCTGAGGGTGTGCTGCCTAATGGAAAGGAAAATTTGATGGCCCAAAGCTACCTAGTTAATTTGGGATTCAGTGGCTAGATTTCTTTCTCAAAGACCAAGTCTTAAACCCAGTTCACTCTGGATCTCAGAGATTAGACAACAGGTCTCTGGCCAAGCACCATTTAATGGTTATTTTTTGGGTCCTCCTGGCTCACAGTGAATGTAAATAGTAACTTTTTCTCTTTTGGTCGGTAACCCTGAGGGTCTTCCCCTCCCAGTTTGTTGCTTTGTTTGTTTGTTTTTTCATTTAAGGGACCATCCCTTGTCTCACTTTTTAAAGAGGTCTATTCATTGAATGGGCTTTGCCTCACTCAAGGTGAAAAGATCTTAGCTTAAAAAGGTCAAGGTCTCCCACTGGATCTTGGGCCATCTCCATTGGGCCTCATTATCTGGCCACCGGACCCAGATGGCTCTGTAGGAGAAAGTGAAGATGATGACCTTGCACAGTCTTCCCTCACTCAAATCAGATTCAACTGCAAGCCATCATCTCCCTGACATCATGGTCCTCTTGGAGAATGAAGGACAAACCACACAACACAAGTCACTTAGGAGTTCCTAGAGATGTATCAACTTCTTTCAGAGTAGGGCATGGGAAGACTAGCACCATCAATACTTGGTTCTATGACTTCATCAGAACAATTTTCCTGCCATTGGCCTGTTTTTCTATTGGCCACAAGAAACCAGGAGTCCCTTTTGTGTCTAGGGGTCATTGTAAAAGAAAAGTCACAGAAGGGATCATAATGCATTCTGTAAATAGTAACGGCCAATACACCTTGAGTAGTTGCATGCTATCTCCATCTTTCCCTCCGCATATGGAGCACATACTAAATGTCAGAACCTCATCTTCCAAAGGTATCAGGCATATGGAATCTGTTCTAGGCTCTGAAACAACGGTAAGTACAACCTGTATACCACTAATCCCAAAAACTAGTAAAATCCAATATCAAATACCTTATCCATTCTCGATTGTTTTCAGAAAGAAAACATCTCTTTGAAGAGTCTGCCATCTGCTCCAAGAAAAGCCAGAGCAGTGTTCTTCAAATACCTTCTTTCCTCAAATATTTTCACATTGTATATGTCACCACTGCTTTCCCATTTTCCATTCTCTATAAAACTTTAAGATTTGAGAAAAATTAAGAGTAGATATTCTAAACTTGTGAAGATGCCTTAAGACCAGTGTTCAAAGTCTGGCTCTGCTATATATACTCTGCTCACATTAGAGGAATAATTCCTTCTCTGGGCTTCAGTTTTGTCATCTGTAAATTGAAGGAAGGGGTGGAATAAATGAGCTCCAAGTTTACCTCCAACTCTGAAATCACTATGGTAGGCATAAACTCATGGTTGTATATTTAATATTTATGTACAAAATCCTGTCCAAGTCTATGTATATATATATATACATATATATATATATATAATTCAGAAGTTGTTAATTATTGCTTCTACCATATTAGAGCTTTTCTTCTGGGATATGGGAAGAAAGCTAGATCTTTGTCTCACAGGGCTTTTGCAACTAATAGCAATGAGCCTTCATAACAGCTGGAATGAAAAGGCATGGTTCCAATACAAAGGATCATGGGATGTAGATCAGAGAAGGAGGTTAGGGATGCACACACACACGCACACATGCACACATACACACACACACACACATACACACACACTTTACAGATGAGGAAATTAAGGCCCAAAGAGGGGGAGAGATTTGCTAAGATCCCATAGGTAGTAGCAGGTAATAGAACCAACATTTGAACCCAGATCCTCTGACTAAATCCTAATCCCTGCTCTTTCCATTACACCACACTGTAAAATGTCATCATGAAAAAAGTGATGAATTTGGAGTTAGATGTCCAGGGTTTGAATCCCACCTCTCTCATTTACAACTATAGAACCTTAAGCAAATTACTTCAACTTCTGAACCTTTTCTTTCTCCTTCCTTCTTCCTTCCTTCCTTTTTCTTTCTTCCTCTCCCTTTCTTCCTCTATTCCTTCCTTCAATTCTTTTCTTCCTTTTTCTTTCTTTCTTTTTTCTTCTTCCTTCTTTCTTTTGTTCCTGTATTCCTTCCTTCCTTCTTTCCTTCCTTTTTCTTTATTCCTTTCTTCCTCCTCCTTTCCTTTCTTCCTCTATTCCTTCCTTTCTCTTTTCCTGTCTTTTTTCTTTCTATCTTTCTTTCTTTCTTTCTTTCTTTCTTTCTTTCTTCCTTCCTTCCTTCCTTCTTTCCTTGTCTCCCTCTTCCTTCTTTCCTCTCCCTTTCTGACCCAGGCTGTAATACAGGGACGGATAGCAAGAATCTGGTTACAGTCTGATAGGCATGGGACCTTTGACCTACTCCATTTCCAACTAGGGTGAATTTGCACCATCTTAGGCAACCTGCTTCCCTCCCCTTCCTGGGAGTTCATCATATCAATGCTGAACTGAACAGGGAGACACAATTGCCTTAGTCAATTGTGGCTCAGAACACCTGACCTCAAAAGATCCACCAGACTCAGGCTCCCTGGTAGCAGCAATTACAGTACGACCACACCCAGCTGCCTCTTATTTCTAGCTGTAAAACATGTGTGTGGGATGGGGTGCATTATATGATCCCTAAAGTCTCTTTCAGCTCTAAATGCTATGATTCTAGACATTTAAAATCCAACTTTGTGTGGCATTCTAGCCCCTCAGTGACTGTGGGTTTCTGCCCTTACCTATAAAAAAATTAGATTGTACCATTTTCTGTAGAAATGAAAGAAAAATGTGAAACCCTTGGTTCTCTGCCAAACTCCTAGACTCCTCACTTAGGGGATAAATGGCTTTAACACCTGACTAATAGCTGCCTCACATATAACCCTCTCATTGTTAAAAGTGCCCTTTGAAATTCTGATTAACCAGGGACTGCTGATTCTGGTAATCATATGGTTTGCCAAGTCAGAAATCTTCCTGGCTACAACATTTGCCAGGGTTCACAGATGATTGACCAATATCATTATATTCCCCATCCTCCCTTCACCCCCAGGCCTTCTAAGAGTGCGGGTTAGAAGAAGTGACACCACCAGATCTATAACTAGGAATTGTCACACCTGTGATAAGCACTGAACACCATGCCCAGGTCTAGTAGCACACATGTAGTTCTTATTGGGGTGGAGGGGGAGGGTTAAGGATGGATATCATCTGGTTGGTGGAGGAAGAGACAAAGATTTGAGGGTGCCAAATGGTTAATGATGGAGAGACTGCCCCCCCAAGAAATTAGGCCATCTGGTAGCTTCCTAGATAAACAGCTCTCCTGACTCCCAGGAAAGTTTGTTGAAATCTGGCTACTTCCAGGGAGCACAGGGGATTAGGAACATCAGTCCTTCTGGAATAGTGTTCTCTGGTCTCATGGTTCAGGACAAGCAGCTAAGCAGATACAGGATCCCTTTGGTTTTCCTAAGTT
>JAQQSW010000857.1:0-26665 GCA_028646575.1 Pseudocheirus occidentalis
AGGGTAGAGAACAAAACAAGGTGGGGGTGCAGGATAGGAAGGAGGGACATACAATTAACCTCTCACAATTTGCCCACCATGGAGATGTCCTGTGTAATTACACAGGAACAACCTGTATTGAATTGCTGCTCCTCCCAGTGGGAGTGGGTGACAGGGGAGGAATTGCAAGAATCTAGTATTTAAAGCTATACAATTAAATGCAACTGGGAAATAATACATACAGAAAGCAAGAGAGGTATTGGAGGAGGGCATAAAAGGGAACAGATTGTGGGAGGGGTCTTACAGTGTGATCAATGTTCTGGGCTGGGGGTAGGGACAAAAAGGGGAGAAAATTTGTAACTCAAAACCTTGTGGAAATAAATGATGTAACCAAGAAAATAAATTAAAATTAAAAAAAAGAAAGTACTACAAAGTCTGAAAGCAGATTGAAGCAAACTGTTTGCTCTCTCTCTTTCTCTCTCTCTCTCCCTCTCTCTCTCTCTCTCTCTCTCTCTTTCTCTCTCTCTCACTCTCTCTCTCTTGCTCTCTCTCTCTCCCTCTGTTCCTTCTTTATCATTGTTCCTTACATTGGTTATAATTCTTCTTTACAACCTGACTAATGTTTAGCGTGAAGGTTTTTGTAGAACCTATATTGGATTGCATGCCACCATCGGATGGAAGAGGGAGAAGAAGAGGGAAGGGGAGAAAATTTGTACTCAAGGTATTTTGAATCTGAATGCTTTAAACTAAAAATAAATAAATATCATTTTCTTTGCTTTTTGGAGGGGGAAACGCAGAGCAATTGGGGTTAGTAAGTGTTAAGTATCTGAGACCAGATTTGAACTCAGGTCACCCTGACTCAGGGCCAGTGCTCTATGCACTGAGCCACCCAGCTTCCCCAATAAATAAATTTTTTAAAATTAAACCCCATAATATATTGTTTATGAGAAACTTATTTAAATAACAAACACATACACAAAATAAGACTGAATGGATAGTATGAACAGATGAGCAAATCCCAGAAGGGAGGAATTGCAATCATGCAATCCAAGCAAGTCTTCTATGCTTTTATTTTTGAAAGCATGGGAGAGAAGAGGTATTAGACTGACTACCAAACTGAAGGTCTACAGAGCTCTTGTGTTGACCTCACTCATGTATGCCTGTGAAACCTGGACAGTCTATCAGCACCATTCCAGGAAACTGAATCACTTCCATTTGAATTGTCTTATGAAGATTCTGAAGATCACCTGGCAGGATAAGGTACCAGACACTGAAGCCCTTTCTCAAACTAAACTACTAAACATTCAAACTCTGCTTCAGAGAGTGCAACTCTGAGAAGACTGACCATGCTGTTCTAATGTACAATGTACACTTGCTAAAAATACTATTGTATAGAGAACTCACAAAGACCAAGCATTCACAGGATGGTCAGAAGAAGTGATAAAGGACATTCTCAAGATTATCTTTCAAAAACTTTGGAATTGATTTTGTGACGTAGGAGACACTGGCACAGAACTGTTCCACATGGCATGCCCACATCAGAGAACGTGCTGTGCTCTATAAGCAAAGCATAATGATACAGCTCAAAAGAAACAAGACATACAAATTTAGAGGATCCAAATGTTCTTATGGACTATCTGTGCCCAACCTGTGGTAGAGCATTATGAATTAATATTGGTCTGATCAGCTACAGTTAGACCAATTGAAATGTGACTCTAGCAAAAGGATGTCATTTTGGTCCTCTTCAAGAAGAAAGGATAACAACCATCCAACAAGGAAAAATAAAACTTTCAAATATAAAAGTGAGTAAAACAATGGAACTACATTATACTGAAAGGAACTAGAGACAGTAAACTAATATCAGCAATAATTCTATACACTCATTATTTTAGCATCAAAATTCATAAAGGAAATATCAACTGAGCTATAAGAAAATAATAAAAGAAAAATAATAGATTTCAATGGCCCTTTTTCAGATTCAGGTAAGTCTAACAGGAAAAGGGTCAAAAGGGAAAATTTAGAGCTGAACAAATTGCTACAGAAACTAAAGTTAAAGATCTAATTGAATCTTCTTATTCAGACTGCAAAAGAATATATTCATTTCTCATCATCTTATGGAACCTTTACAAAAATTGACCATGTATTAGAACACAGAGATATTGCAAACAAATATAAAACAATAGATAGAAATAGCAAATGCATCCCTTACATACCATAAATTAAATAAAAATAATCATTGCCTCAGGGACCACAAATAAAGGACACACCTACATGGAAACATTTTAATGAATGACTCAAAGAATTCATCAGAGAAAGAAACTAAAATTGTGTGAAATGTAATTAGAATAATGAAATGACATACCAATATTTATGGTATACCATTATAATATTCCTCTGGGGAAAAGATCATATCTCTACAGACATGCATTAACAAAATAAAAAAAGAATTGATGAACTGACAATGCCTTAAAAAGAATTTGAAAGATAATAAAAATATGTCACAGGTATGTTCTTTTCTTCTGCCCAGAGAGTGACTTGTTAAATATTTACTGGCATACTACAGATTGTTTCTCAGAGAGACTACTTTGAGAGAATGTTATATCTCCATGGACAAAATCCTACGTCAGAATTAGAGAAATGAGAGCCATTCAGGGCAAATACTTCCCAAAAAGGTGGGATGACATGACTGCAGAGAGGAAATTGCATGACATTTAGCAAGACATATAATCATGGGAAGGTCAAGGAGAAGTAGACCACATAATTTAGGACACTGAAATTTTGTGCCATTTAGGTAAACATTGTATCCTCATCATTTTCCTAATGAATAGATATTTCTAAGAGTGAGACACAACAGAATTAAAAGTGAAATGGAATAAGACCTACAAAGCCAATAAAATAAATTGTTTCTAAGATGAAGTTTCAGAAATTTCAGAAATTATATGAGGAACATACAGAAATTGAAGAAGGAATGAATAAGAATATAAACTATGAATCACAAAATGAAAGTTTAGAATAATCAGAAAGGGAAAAGAATTAGTAAAGAAAAGCAATGAATTGAGAAAATTAATAACAACAAAGATATAAGATACAAAATAAACTCAAAGAAGAAAATTTAAGAAGAAGAAAGATTTAAAATAACTACATTTTAATTTAAAATTTAACTACATTTAAAAATAACTACAAAGTGACTGAGAAATTTTGGAATAAAGCTCCTAAAATGCACTAAATATTTATATGCATTACAAATCACAAACTACTCCTTAAAGAAATTTTCAAAAAAAACTTAATAACTGGAGGAATAGATAATGTTCATGTCTGGGGCATGTTAATTTAATAAATATGACCAGGGTACTAAAATTAATTTGCAGATTTAATGCTATAGTAATCAAATTACCTAAGAAAACCTTTATAGTCTTATCTAAAATAGTTACTCCATTCAGAGAAAGATCAAAAATGTTAAGAGACATAAAGAAAAAGAAAGCTGAAAATGTTGGTGGGACAGTAATTCCCAACCTTGAATTGTATTATTAAGCAGAAATCATCAAAAAAAATTTTTCTTCTGATTTTAAAACGGAGAAGTAGATCACACTAGAAAAGAAACAATTAGAAATAATGAACTAAACAGCCAACTGGCCTATAAACTTGAAAACATAAACTAGCCATGAAAGAACTTTTTTTAAATATAAAAACTGTTGGGAAAACTAGAAATCAGTCTCTAAGAAATTAGGGCTATGCTCACATATTACACAAAGTGCATAATAAATTCAAAATGGATAAAGAAACTAAATAATAAGTATTACACCATAAAAAATTTTGAAAAGAAAAGCAGATCATAAAACTTTTGAAGCTGTGGGTAAGAGATGAATAATTAAACAGAGGATAAAAAAGAATTTCAAAAGAAAAATATTTTAATTACATAAGATTGAAAAACTTTTGCACAATAAAATTAATGTCTAGAATAATGAGAGAAGTAGATGCAGAAAAATATTTTTATCAAATATCTCTTTTAAGGACTTGATAACCAATAAATACAACTAACAGAAAATATTTCCTTCCCCAGTTTAAAAAAACATTTAAAGTACAAGAAGGAATCATTCTCAAAAGTAGAATTATAAATTGCAGATAACCATAATAAATAATGGTCAAAGTGAATAATAAAAGAAAATGAAAATGTTCTTGATGTTTAACCTTATATCTAGAAAAGTAACAAAAATGACAAAAATGGTTATAATCATTGTTGAACGGAATGTGGAAAGATAGGCATATATAATTGGTAGAGCTATGAATTTGTATCACCATTATATAAAATAATTAGGGGTATATAAATAAAAGGAAAAAATGCCTATTTGTTTTGACCCAGAGATTTTACTTCTAGGTATTTATTTCAACAACTTTACTGACAAAGAAGAAAGGCTCAATGTACATACAAAAATGTATACTGGAAACAATGTGTATGCCCATCAATTGTGGAATGGCCAAATAAATTGTGGTGCATGAATTCAATGGGATATGGCTAGACTGTTAAGAAATAACAAGCATGGTGAATATAGGGAATAATGGAAAGACTTGAATGAATTGAAGTTAGCTAAACCAGAAAAATTTCAAGTAAATTATTCTAACCATAAAAAATTGAAGCTGTATTTTCCAAAAGTTTAAAGAATAAGCTTAGGTCCAATGGAGAAAGATATGACAAAAGAAACACCATTACAGAGTTAGTTCAAATATGTTGGAAGTTATGTATAATGCCAGATTTTTTTCTGTTTTGATTTGTTTTATAGATTGATTTATATATGCATATATGTGCACATATGTACATACCTAAAATAATGAGCAAAACATAGCTACTTATACCTGTGTTTGTGTGTATACATTAGATATAGATAGATAGATAGATAGATAGATAGATAGATAGATAGATGGGTAGCTGGATAGATAGATGATAGAAAGATAGGTAGATAGGTAGATAGAGATAGAGAGATAGATGATAGATAAATTTGTTGGTATTCAGTTACATCCAACTCTCTATGTCCCTATGGGCCATACAGTCTGTGGGGTTTTCTTGGAAAATATACTAGCATTTTGACATTTCTCTTCTAACAGATTGAAGCAAACAGAAGTTAAGTGACTTAACCAGGGTCACACAGCTAGTGTCTGAGGCCAGATTAGAACTCAGGTCTTTTTTACACCTGGGCCAGCACTCTATCTACTGAACCATCAAGCAGCCTTCTAAATGAAGATATAAACATAGATATATCAGGACTCTGGAATAGATAGAAAGAGAAGAATACAGAGAGAAATCTAAGTGATATAAAAGCAAAATATTAAAATATTATTTAAAAGACCTATTTAATTTACCAAAGGAAATGCATATCATTCTTTTTCTCCTATTCAATTTTAGGTCCTGCTGATCTGGTATGATTACTGCCTATGCAAGATATTCTTGAACTCTGTTTTAAAGCCTTCTATAACGTGGTCTCAACCTACTTCAACTACCTCATTACAAACTATTCCCCATATCTCACTAATTTGTCCAGCCAAACGGGCCTTTTTGCTCTTCCTAACACATCACAACTCAATTCTCACCTCTCTATATTTTCACTGGGCATATCTAATGCCTGGAATTCACTCCTTTCTCAGCTCTTACCTCTCAAAATGCTTAATTTCCTTTAATGTTCAGTTCAAGTGCTGCATTTTATATGAAATATTTCTGGATTTCTTTAGATTTGAATGCTCCCCCTTCAGATTCCCTTGTACTGATTCTTTAAATATTCATATAATACATGTATATAAATGTATGTACCTATACATAATATACATGGTGTACACAACTGTGCCTACACCATAATATTATATATGATGCATATACATCATGCCTATGTATATGTGTGTATAGATTATGCCTGTATATCCATGAAACCTTTCCTTATCTCTAATCTTGAATGATTCCCCCTTCCTCACATTATCACGTATTGATTGTATATGCTTTTAAATAGAGTTGCATAGATAAATGTTATATGTGAATATATTTTTTTATATTGTCTTTTAATAGATCATGAGTAACTTTAGGACATTTTTTTCCAATTCCTAGCACAATTCTTGTAACTTAATAGTCTTTTAACATGTACTTTTTGATTGATTAACTGATATATTACACAGTAGATATTAAAAGTGTTCATTATCACCTTTCTACATATAAGAAAATTAAGTCTCAGAGGCAAAGTGCCATGTCCAATTTTACAAAAAAAGAAACACAAGGAGCAACATTCCAACTCAGGTCATTCTTCACTCCAAATCTAGTACACTTTCATCATTATTACAGTTAAAGGAGGGAGAATCCCACACTTGCAAGCCTCAACTTAGTTTGTATAAGATAACACAATGGAACAAATATTTAAAGTATTTGTCATGTACAAGGAATTATGGAAGACAGTTGGGATGCACATGTGATTAAGATTCACTGGCAATTGTTAAATATAAGATTGTGATGTGTCACATGACATGGAATTATAAGGTGACAAGGATGGGGAAGGAGAAAAGACTAACATTTATGCAGATTGACTTACCATGTTGGTTTTTGGTTGCTCTCCACCACCTTATCCAATCCTTCCCGTGATACTAATAATCCACATACGATGCTAAAGAGCAATCCTCTGGGGAGGCTAGGTGGAGCAGTGAGGGGCGGCTAGGTGGTGCAGTGAATAGAGCACCAGCCCTGGAGTCAGGAGGACCTGAGTTCAAATTCGGCCTCAGACACTTGACACACTTAATAGCCCTTGGGCAAGTCACTTAATCCCAATTGCCTTCCAAAAAAAGGTGGGGGGCAAGCCTCAAGATGCACTTCAGTATCATATCTCTCCTAATGGAGAAGAAAGTAGTAAGGTAAAGACAGCATGGGACAGCGGTGTAGCAACAGCACTGGCATTCTAGGGCTCTAAGGACAGTTCCTGCCTCTGTCACTTATTAACTATTTGTGGCCTTAGGCAATATGTTTAAACTCTCTGAACATCAATTTAGAACCATAAGATACAGAACAGGAACCATAAGATTTAGAGATCATAATAGATCCTGGTTAAAGGGTTGAAAGTCAGAGAAAGCTCAAAGGTAATCTATTCAAACTCTTATTTTACAGAAGACGATATTAAGTTCAAGAGAATTTAAGTGTATTAAAGAAAGTCTCACAAGCAGAATGACAGAATTGTAGATTGAACAGAGAAGCTGACTCTGATTCCAGGGTTAAGCATCTATTCCACTAATGTTAGCTAACACTTCTCTAGCACTTTAATATCTATAAAACACTTGAATATACACACACATACATATTTTCGTGTCTATGTGCATGTTTACATATATGTATGTATATATACAAAAAACTTATGTATAGACATTAATATATGGGCTGCTAGGTGGCTCAGTGGATCGAGTTCCTGGCCTTCCTATTGGAGGCAGGAGAGCAACTCAGACATTTACTAGCAATGGGCAAATAACTTAACCCTACTTGCCTGTTTCCTCATCTGTAAAATGGACTGGAGAAGGGAATGGTAAACCATTCCAGTATGTCTGCTAAGAAAACCACAAGTGGAATCATAGTCAGACATGACTAAACAATACATACATACATACACACATACATCCATAATGCATATGTACATACACACCTACATATATACACACACATAAAACAAATATATGTATATAATATATAATGTGTATGTACATATATGTTATATACTATATATTGCATTAAGCATTATATGTATTTGTACATATGTGTGTATTTCCATCCTTCTCTTTTGATTGGATTTTAGATTGAAGGAGGTAAAGTAATTTATGCAAAGCACATAGAGAGTAAATACAAACGATAAGATTCGAACCCAGGTTATTTATTCCAACTACAATGTCTTTGTGATTATGTTCTACATGTACATAATAAAAGAACTGGACTAGAAAATTTTCAGTTTTAACATTTTATGAACCTACGTTTGAAGAGGTACTGTGAGACTAGCTTGCTGCCTCCCCCCCTAAAAATAAGATGCCTACTTTTCTACCACTTTGCTTCAAAGACTTGATATCTGAGAGGGGTTAATATTAAACCATAGCTACTTGGGCCCTGAGAAAACAGGACATCAAGAGAGGTTAAGTTTTGATGAGAATAGATAAAGATCCAATGTAAATTAGGAGAATATATATATTCTATATAGACTTCTATATAAGGGTTAAAATAATAAATGTTTGACAGATACAGGTAATCTGAGCAGATCAATACTGAAAAAGAAGAGACAACCCCCCAAAAATAAACTCTGATGACTTCACAAATATTAATCTATCAGGACCTAAGTATATGGTCTTTACTTCCCCACACACCAGGAACAGAGAATGATCTCTTCTACATTTTGCTCTATGACCTTACAATCCTATGATAATTTCTGTGCAGGACTCATTTTTAAAACAGGTCTCTCCAGTCTAGGCCATTAAATGGGGAACAATGAATCATCACATCCACCCCATCCTCACCATGCATTTGTACTTCATATTTTTACAGGGAATGCACATCATTCACAGAAAAAGCTGAAGGTCCCTACAATGTGAAAATTATGTTAGTTTTTGTTCTCTTCTTCAAAGGAATAATCTGAAGAAAATAATCTACAATAAGACTGTCTTCTTGTAAATAATATATTTAAAACAATTTTTTGCTCTTTTCTTTTGTAGCAGGTACATTTCTCTAAGCCTTTACTTTAATATCTAACAGATGTGCCTGGCAGAAGTGTCCAAAGTAATTCCTGTATAATCTTGACCTTTGATTCTTTTATATATCAGTTGATTGGCCAAATGCAAACATGACCAAGTTGCCCTTGGTGAGAAATGAGAAATTTTTAGGGTTACTGAATACATGGAATTCTTACAATAGGGAGTTGTTTCACAATTTTGATGCCCAACAAAAATTCCTTCTATTAAATTGATTTTGAAGTATTTCAATCTCTTTGGGAGTTAGTTTCAGGGTACTAAGGGAAGACTTTGAGGAGAAGGCCAATGTTAACACAGAGTTTTAATACAGAATTGGAAAAAAAATATTATTTGCCTGTCCTGTACGTTACTTATGAAAGTTTAAAAGAAAAAAGAGCATTTTTTCAAGAAATCCCTATAAAGGGGGTATATGAAGTTCAACAAATTGCACTTGCAAGGCTTCAAATGTCCAGTACATTTTGGTGGTTCTCTTTTATATTACACAGAATATTATGGATTTGATTTTTTTCTTTTACGAGTTCATTGGCCAAACTGTGATCTCAGATGTGAGTTCAGTAAAATGCTCTTTTAATGAATTCCAGAGAAATGGTGATTTGATATCAGGGTGTCCTTACAAGTGCAATTTTCTCCCACATACTCCACACCAAATGCTAAAATAATTATGATCCTGTGAACAGGTACCATAGCTTGACACTTAGTATTGGCAAGCTCAGAGGTTTTTGGCTATATTCTTTTATCTTATAAAATTCCTATTGACAGATTTTTGCAAATGGGGAATTTGAGGTGCAGAGAAATTAAATAATTAGCATGCCACAGTACACTAGAAAGGCCAAGAATTATATTCCAGGACTTGTCTACTCTAATACACTATTATTTCTCTTGTAGAGAATTGAATAAAATGGAGAAATAGGAGAGTGAGCATTTGTAATAGATAAGTTATATTATTTTAGTGGTCTGTGACCAGTGAAGGACATAAGCTGGTATTAAGAAAAAAAGCACTTAGCAAGACTCCAGTCATGTCTTTGAAAAGAAACTCATCTTAAAAGTGACATATTTCATGTCATTATTTTGATAGGAAAAGCAATGTTCTTACATAAAACATATAAATTTATCTTATATAAATAAACATTTCCCAAGTAAATATGGTTTTATGCATCAGGCTATTCCTAATCTGTTCATTTTTCCTTATAAATATATTTGTTTTACTTGCTTATTTTTAAACAAATTTCCTTGAACTTCTTGGGAAATCACAAAATTTGCCCTTTTCAACTTTGATAGAAAAATACTAAGAACTTTGGATGTTGCTACTCTGGGGTTGCCTAACCTATAGACTATTGTAGATGTTTCAATCTTAATCATGTTAGTGGTTACTGGAGAAGCCAGTTAGTGGTAATAGTAGTAGCAGCACCAACACCAGCACCATCAGCAGTTGCAGCAGGGGCAATAAAAGCATTTATTTGGCACCTGATAAATTCCTGGCACTAAGTACTTTACAACTATTTTCTTTTTGTCTTTTTGGTCTTTTGGAGGGCAATCAGGGTTAAGTGACTTGCCCAAGGTCACATGGCTAGTAAGTATTAAGTGTCTGAAGCCAAATTCAATTCAGGTCTTCCTGATTCCAGGGCCAGTGCTCTATTCACTGCAGCATCTAGCCCCCTAGCCAAAATCAAACTATTTTCTCATTTGATTCTTATAATATCCCTGAGAGGTAGGAGCTTGTCATTATCTCCATTTTACAGGTGAGGAAATGAAGACAAACCAAGATTAAATGTCTTGTTCAAGACATTTTCTACCACATCTTGTGGTAGAAAGAACATTGGGATTGTTTTTAAAGGACATGTGTTCAAAATCCAGGTCTGTCATTGCTGCCTTTATGATGTAGGGAGAATCACTTGGCATCTCTGGGTGTCATGAATATGAATATGAATAAAATGAGGCAACTATAGTAGCTGTGCTCTAGGATCCCTTTGGTCTAAATCTATGACTCGGGGATCCTTCACACTTACTTCCCATGATACTTAACATTAACAGTTCAAGGGTAAGAGAAGCTTTTCAGGAAAATGGCTCTTCGAGTCTACTAAGAAATCATTAGACTCTTCAAATAGACCTTAGCATGTTAATGATGTGTACTACATATATTTTCTCAAAGGCAAAAAGGTAATGTTAGGGACAATTCTGGAAGCTGAATCATTCACTGCACAACCAAACTTGCAGAAGGTGATAGACATGAACAGCTTACTGCTTTAACTTTCAAATTTCTATGATAGTTGGACTGAGTTCTGATTATTTCTTCTATAAGTATGAAAAAAAATTATTTATTTTTATGTTTTGGAAATGAAAATGTATTATTGCACATGAGAAATCCCTTTTATTTCACCATATGTCACCTTGTCTTTTGGACACTCTTAAGCTTGGAAATATTTCTAGCAGACAGACTTCTGCCTTCCAATGCATCTGCTGCCAAGAAAGAAGCGGGTATCTGAAACTCAGCCACAGACTTGGCAAATTTCAAATTCAGAATAAAACTTTTAAATTACATTCAGAATTAAAAATGTGTGATGGAAAAATGAAAAAAAATATTACTCAAGTTTGGCTCTGAACTTATTTTGATGTCAAGAGTTAAAATTAGCTTTGCCTCCATGAGGGGGTAGAAATTAAGGCATGTAAGTGAGGAGCATAAGTTTCTACACATAATGTACCTTTGTTCCATCCCAGGAAGAAAAGAGCAGGAATGCAACTCTTCCTATCATAATTGATTTTGTTTGGAATGTTAAAACAGAGCCAAATTAGTGCCAACTGTGTCACAGTATTTCTGAAGCACACACCTGTCTTCAGGCTTCTTTCCAGGGAATGTTGACAGATTTTACAGAGGTGTCTGGGCAGCTGTCCAGTCAATAAAGTGGAGCTTAGCTAACTGTGGGAATCAAACATTTGTGATTCAGCATCACTGAACTGAGAAACAGAGTGTCTCAACAGATCACATAGGATAAAGTCAGAAGCTCATGAATTTAATTTTTACCAAGGGAAATAACCAAGCCATGTAAAAGAGAATGTCTATCAATTTATAGTTATTCATTAATTTCTTTGTTTTGTTTTGTATTGCTTTCCTGGGAAGATTTTCCAATTAGAATTTTAAAAAAACCAAACAAACCAAAAACATTCCAAGATCTTCTTCAGTAAATAGTCATCCTATCTGATAGGTTTCATTGTTGTATTAAGGGATCATAAAACAAAAGACTTGAAAATAACTAAGTAAGACATCATCTAAACTTACTTAGGATCATAGACCAGTGAAGTGAATGGAATGCCTTTATGAGAATATAGAGTAGTAAGAGACATTTAAGGGTCTCCATGAAACCCCTTTGTTTTGCCAATGAGGAAACTGAGTCCCAGAGAGCTACCACTTTCCCCAGCATCACACAAGTAGTAAGCTATGAAGTTAGAATTAGAAACTAAATTTTACCTGAGCCTTTTCTGATCCAAGTAAATGTTAATTCCACCATTTCTATGTAACTTTTGCTTATCTACTATTTTTGCATTTACATATATGTGTGCAGGTACACACATAAGTGTAAAAAATAAATATAATATACTTATATATGGCACACATATACATACATATACCCCTCCCCCCAACAGACCATCAGCTCTTTAAGAGTAGTGTTTCATTCTTTGTCTATCTCCAGCACCCAGTAGAAAGCCTGGCACATAGTAGGCACTTAATGAATGCTTGCTGATGGACTGATTTTCTCATTCCAAATCCATTGCTCTTTTGTGCTCAAAATTTTTCCTCATTTCTCATTTTGCAGATGAATACAATGATGCACAGTAAATTGAAGTTACTATTCCAAGGTTAAAACAATTAGCTATTTATTAGCAAAATTAGGATTAGCAAGAGCTTTCAATTCCCCAACTAAAACTTTTATTTGTTTTTTGGTTTTTGGAGGGCAATTGGGGTTAAGTGACTTGCCCAAAGTCACATGGCTAGTAAGTATGTGTCTCATGTGTCTGAGGCTGGATTTGAACTCAGGTCCTCCTGATTTTAGGGCAGGTGCTCTACTCACTGCACCACCTAGCCGCCCTACTAAAACTCTTTTAACTGCCATATGACATCCCTGTGCTAGGGCTAAAACAGTAGTCCTGTAAAGACAATTGGTAAATAATATTTATGTTTGATGATTGAACTTTCTAAATGCTGTTCTTGGAAATATATAAGACTTTAGATGTTTGAAAACCCTGACTGAGAAAGTAGGGATTTAAAACAAAGCCAAACTCAAGAGTATCTGGAATATTAATAGGTCTCTTATCAATTAAGTTCTTCATGAATCACTAAGGTTTTAGAATTCTGTCTTCAAGTGATGCAATCTTTAATACATACCAGTTCAGACTTCTCATTTTTGTTTCACCATGGTCAAATTGTGGAACTTACCTTTTGTTCTTATTCCTAAATTATCAGACATGAGTTGAAAATAACCATAAAATTTAAATGCTTCAGTACCAGAAAGTCAGCACTGTACAAAAATATTCATTGAATAGGACAACACTATGACATGGTTTCCACAGTCTAGGTTGAAGAACTGCAGGTAAATGAGTAACATTAAGTTCCACTCCCTTTGAAAAGGATCTAAGCGGACTTGGCAAATTTAAAATTCTGTATATATGATGAATTGTATTTTACTGAGACTCCATTCTCAGTATTGAGCCCATTCAGCATAGACAACTGAACTTTTATTGTGTGTTAGGAAGGAGCATTGTTTTTCTCAATTACATATCCACTCCTTTCCGGTGTTACATAGGTACTAATTTTAAAAACAGACTTATAATTTAGGATATGCAAGGAAGAAGTATAGCAATTACATATCACCAAAACAAATGATCTTAAAAGTCATTGTTATCTTTGGGGTTCTGGTTTCCCTTCCTTCTATCCAAGTTATTCTGCAGCATCTTTCTCCTGAATGTACAAGTTGGTAAGTCACTTCTCTTTTCTGTCTGTGGATAAGGAGACAAGAGTCACTATCATTCAAGCAAGCAGGTGCCAAGGGACAACAGGGGCCAGTGTGTAGATGGATGGGCTTGGAGTAAAGAAGAAAAAGGTTCAAGTCCTGTTTTTGATGCATGCTGAAATGTCAAAGAGCACAAAGATATTATTGGACTTGTGTGGCTATGGAATAATCACTTATTTTCTATTTTCACCAGCTACTTTCCAAGACTTCAATTTGTAGAAGAGAACACCCAAGAAAAACATTGTTGGCATAGTAATAGAGAACCTCACCCCCCCCCAAAATATCATAGTTGACATAATAATAAAGAAATTAACCATCTTTGTAAGACATGTTTCTGAAACATAATGAGAAGCCTTCTGAATTTTGTCTCTCCTGAGATCAGTAATACTCACTTCTGGGGAATCATGTGAAGACAAAAATCTCCAAAATGCACTTTAAAACCACTTAAAGCAATTATTAAGCCATGGACAAGACTTTAGGGGTTAAGGTGATGTTTTTGTCCCTGAATGTCTATGAAGGTAAAGGATTCAGAAAAGAAAGGTGTATTTGGGAAGTGAAAAACCAACTAAAATAATGTATCTGACAATGGGATTTGAATTACTACACATATATTGAAATGTACACTGTGGGCTCTTTGTCAAGGATGGCATACATCTAACAAGGTCAACTATATACCTACACACACACACACACACACACACACACATTCAGTAATGGCTTGTGATTGAAAAGGAAAAGAATGCTAAAAGTGCACATAAACATCAAATATGACATAGGAAAAAGGATGTCAGGAGAGTCAATCAGTAATTCAGAAAAGATAAAAAATGAAGAGTTTGTATTTAAAAAGCATTGGTTTCAACTCTTTAAGGGTATAAAGTATGATTAATAACAATGTTCAATTAGAAATTTAAGTCAAGGAAGTATCTTTGACCACATAGATATCATTAACTTTTGATGGGATGAAATATAGATCAGAAATCACTCTAAATGTTTGCATGGACCACTTGTCCCTGACCTATGATACAGTCTTCTGAGCTCATATTGGTCTGATAAGCTAAAGTCTGACACATTGTACCTTGACACAAAAAATTAATGTAATTTTGGTACCCTTTGATCATGAAGGACAACAACCAAGATCAAAAATAGAATAATTTATTCTAAAGGAACAGAATAAATTAAATGAATTTCAGAATAGCATTGCATTTGTATATTTGATCTAGACATGGGATTTCTTTATTGTAGGGAGCTGTCCATGAGGCAACTCTTGCTACTAACACAGATCAGTAATTTCTTGCTAACTTATCATAAAGACTAATTTACCTTAGTCTCAGCATATTTCACTAAGACACTGAGAAGGTAAGTGACTTGTCTATAATCACACAGCCAGTATGTGTTGGAAGTGGGATTTGAATGTAGGTTTGTTTGTTTTTTTTGCTTCCCATAATAGTTTTCTGTCCACTACATAGGTGTTAAGTGACAGAGTTAGAAATCAAAGCCAAGTCTTATAACTACAAGTTCAGCAATCTTTGGACTGTGCTATCCAAAGTATCATTATTTAGTAGAAGGTAGAAGCTTCAGAACAAGGAAAGTGATAGTCATATTGTACTCTGCATCATGCCACACACCAAATTCTATGTTTAATTCTTCAAACCATGTAATTGGAAGGACACAAAAAAGCTTTATCTTTGTCCTACACACTAGGATAGTGAAAAGATTTGAGATCATGCCATATAAGGAAACATTAGTTTGGTATATACATGCTTATCATTTTTTTTCAAATTATTTCAGTAAAGGTATCATCGCAAATGGCAACTGGCGGTATCTTCATGGGAAAAATCTGCTAAGATTATCACATAGCATTTTAACACACTGCCTCAATTTGGCTCTACTTCCAGGGGTTCAAACTATACAGGAAGTTTTATTTCATAGAAGCCCAGCCACTAGATATATTTTGCCCAGAGTCTGAGGGGCAGACTGAACTAGGGACAATGGGTAAAAGTTACAAAGAGACAAAATTTCACCTAAGTGTAAGGAAAAAACTTTCTAATAAGAGCTATTTAAAAGTGGGATGGACAATCTCATGATGTAGTGGATTCCTCCTCACTGGAGTTCCTTAAATAGAATTCTAATTCCTTAAGGGTTATCCTAGGTGGGCCTTCCAACATTAAAATCCTATGACTCTGGTTCTGTGATCTGTTCCATCCTCCTATGTAATTTGTCTTCATCAATGGCATCATCCTTTTCCCATTCAAATAAAAAACTTGGAAATATCATTCATTTCTCTTTCCTCTCATATCCACCTAATAACTAAATATTATTTTCTTTTTAAATTTATTTTCTGCCACTTACTACCTGTATGACATTGGGTAAAACATTTAGTCTCTGTGAGACACAGGTTCCTCATTTATCAAATAAGCGACCTCTAAGACCCCTTCTATATTAAAATCTATTCTCTTTCCTCTATATTTCCATTTTCAGTCCTTGTATCACAAAAACCTCAAATTCTTTCCACAACTTCTAAATTAATCTCTCTGTGTCATTCTCTGATGTAATCCACCCTACATACAATTATCAGACTAATTTTCCTCAGCCATCACTTTCATTATTCTTTAAGAATATGAATCCCTTTTCACACTTCCTCAATTTTATTTTTTGACAGAACTTCTTTACATTGTCTCTTTTTCTTTTTTTTCTTTTTTTTTTGGAGGGCAGTTGGGGTTAAGTGACTTGCCCAAGGTCACATGGCTAGTTTTTTTTGTGTTAAGCGTCTGAGGCCGGATTTGAACTCAGGTCCTTCTGACTCCAGGGCTAATGCTCAATGCACTGTGCCACCTAGTCGCACCTAGTCTCTTTTTCTTTAATGTCTAGTAATAATAATAGTAATAATAACAATATTTGTAACATTTATGTAGTGCCAACTATGTTGCTAGGCCCTGTGCTAATCACTTTACAAATATTTCATCTGATACTCACTAAGTTTGAGAGATAAACTCTATTATTATCCCCATTTTACAATTGGTAAAACCAAGGCAGACTTAAAAGAAGTAACTTGTCCATGGGGATACAGCTAGTCACTGCCTGAGACCAGGTTTGAACTCAAATCTTCCTGATTCCACACCCATATCTTTATCTACTAACCCATCTAGCTGCCAGTTTGCAGAAAAGAGGAAGAGATAGTCCTTCAGGAAATATTGATACACAAAGAATTTCAACATAATTAGCCTTAAATTTTTAATGAAAATATGTTCTTCTTATAAGGAAACACAAGCATATATTATACATGAACGTTGGATCCAATAAGGTTCTTATTTAGAGTAGGCATTGCAAAGAACCATTTTATTTTCTTTAAGGACAATATGTAACCTGGATGAAAAATAACTGACTAGCTTTTTTTTTCCACACTCATAGTAAATTTTCTATGATGTGATTGCATAAAGCAAACTGCATCCAGAACAATGAGGCAAATTGATTTTAAAAGCCATAACATTGTTTTACTACTTTATCCTAGAGATACTAGTAACAATATAAGATTGATGATGTTTTCTGATTTTCTATTAATCACATAGAAAGCTAGACACATATTGCTATCAGCTGTAGTAACAAAAAGAGATTAAACAGAGGAGGTTTATTGCAACTCTAGTGGAGGAGAGCCATAAAGAGTCACAAAATATGAAGTATATTTTAATGGTCTTTTTTGTTACAATGTGAAAAAGAAACAGTGAAAATGAAAACTTTGAGGGAAGTTCATTAGTGTTTTGTGTTGGAAAACATTGTTGAGTTCAGTAAATTAAAGTCATTAAGTTCTGAAGACTGACTTCTGTAAAAAGTTCACTAGTCTGTAGTCCTTTGTGGATGCTGAAACTTAGCAGGAGTAGGTGTGTTCTACTCCCTAGGAATCTTAAATATTTTCTTGCTAGTTTTCAAATCTTGGAAGTACAGGGAAAGGGAGGGAAAAAAGTAGTCCATTATCCACATGCAATTATTGATACTGAAATGAAACATCCAACGTATAAGAGACTTTAGAAATATTTCTCAAAGAATATTTCCAGTTTACTTTCCAAGGAAAGTGAAAGAGATAGTCATACAAAAATCTTATTTAAGAAGTCCCCAAGGCAGCAATGTAGGACATTGGGTTTGAATACAAACTCTACCAATTACTAGTTGTGTGACTGCAGACGAGTTACTTAAGTTTACTGGGTCTCTGCTTCCTTATCTGCAATGGCTTCTGAGGTCCCTTACAGGGGCCCTTGTGAGTCTCCTCTGATGCTTCTATGAGAATGGGAATGGAACAATGAACACATAAAATATATGGTTCAAAACCAGAAATAAGACAGAAGACAAAAGTTGGGATAGAGTAACTCATCTCTGATGCTTTTACCAGTGCTAACGCTATACAAGAGCTAGGGAAACAAAAGGCTACATAAATAAACATTAACATTAGCTTGGTATGCACATGCTTATCACTTTTTTATTTCAAATATATTATGTGCTTTTTTCAATTTTTTTCAAATTATATCAATAGAGGTATCATTATGGAAAATGGCAACTGATTGTATCATCATGGGGAAAAAAATCTGCTAAGATGATCATATACTTAATATCTTAACATAATGCCTCAATCTGACTCCTGTTCCCCGGGGTTCCTATATAGTTTCCAAACTATATAGGAAGCTGCAGGGGATTATTTGTCTTACATTTCTATTAATCTCATAAAAAACATTTTTTCCTCCATATTAAGGGCAACTGATTTGCATATATTTAATGCAGCAGTTCTCAACCTGTGGATTATGTTCAATTTGCAACAATGAAAGTACATCCTGCATATCAGATATTTATGTTATGATTCATAACAGCAGCAAAATTACAGTCATGAAGTAGCAACAAAAATAATTTTACAGTTGGGGTCACCACAACATGAAGAACTGTGTTAAAGGGTCATGGCCCTAGGAAGGTTGAGAACCACTGATTTGGAGGAAGGCCATCCTAGAATGAAAGAAGAAAAAGAAGTCTATGATATGAGTGGGACAAAACTGAACGAAGTCGTCAACCTCGCTCTCTTCTCCAGTCATCAAAGTTCAGTGGCAAGACAAAAGTCACGACCACTGGTGATGGCCCAGGAAGCAGGATGTATCCTCGCAAGAGTTTTATGAGATAGAGGCTATTTGTATTCTCATTTTGGTGATTAAGTGACTTGCCCAGAGTCACACAGTTAGTTACTATTATAGGATTCAAATTTTGATCTTTCTGACTCACTCTACTGAATTCTACACTACCTAACTGCCCTGAAAAAAACAGAAGACCAAGCATAAAACCAGTCTTAGAGAGGAAGCTTTTAATGGTCTTCATGCTTCACTAAGATCCAGTGTCTGAATTCCAAATGAATTACTTAACCAGAGCTTAATCCTTCTTCACACAGCAAAGCTGAGTAGATCTTTGTATCAATCATTTTAGAGTTAGGTACAAGAAGGCCTTGACCAGAGAATGTAAATGAGTCTCTAAAAATCTATTAAAACTTCTAGTGAAAGATACAAAGCCCATGTAATACTCTTAATCAGTTTTGTCATTGTTATCGATATCTATTAGAAAAGAAAAGGGTGGTAGTTTGGGTTTTTGGGTTTTTATTTTTTTGCTTTTTTTGTTTGGAGGAGTAATTTAAGTGACTTGCCCAAGGTCACATGGCTAGTTTTTTGTGTTTTAATGTGAAGTCTGTTCACTGAGCCAACAGAACTCCCCCCCCCCAAGTTTTTGTTTGTTTATTTCTTTGTTTTTAAATAAATAGGATAGTAAGTAGAGTGCACCTGCAATTAGCACTCAGGATAGTTTAATCTTTGGAGCTCATTCCCTAATCCAGAGGTGGGGAATCTGTGACCTTGAGGCCACATTTGAACTTCTAGGTCCTTGGGTGTTGTCTCTTGAACAAATCCTTTTATTTAAGGTGGTTTGTTCTGTGAAGTTTGGATTCAAAGGGTCACAATTGAGGATTTAGAGGGGCACATGTCTCAATAAGGTCACAGGTTTCCCACCCCTACCTAATGTATTGAATGCTCTCTCAGAATATATAACTAAATGTACTCACTGCCCAGAATATAGTCAGTCCTTAGCCCAAGGATTCTACAGAATATGTAAGGCATAAACAGCACTCTTCTCACTCAGTTTTCTATAGTATGTATACCTCATGTTCCCCTGAAAAGAAAGTGAGGAGAATGAATCAGATTTGTAAAAGTGGGTTTACTCTAACAAAATGTATTCTTAAATATGTTTTATGTTGAGTGGGTTGGCTCTCTTTAAAATAAAGAATAAAACAGATTGATTGAGTGGTGAGGGGGTGCAGTGGGAGGAGTGATAAATGTTGAAAGTTCTTGGCAAGATGTGTTCTGGCTTCTAATAAGCCCTAAAAATTTTATTTGGCTAGGTCAATATACCTCAGTTGCAACAATATTTACTGATCCCTTTTGAAAAGTAACTGTGCATTTAGATCTAATTGAAATAGTTTAGAAAAAAATTTCAGCTACATAATTTGATCCATTACCTCTATATTGCTTCTTAACCTTGGACCATGATTCAAAATTGAAGCATGGAGAATTTCTAGAAGCATGTCAAAAGATCCTGAAGATAGGGTACATGTGGAAGCAGAAAACATCCATTTAACATTTTAAAAGTGACTACTCTGTGAAAGACAGTGATAGACACCTAGCAGGAACTATCAAGATAAATAATTCTGTCCTTGTATAGCACATAAAAATCTGATGAACCTTATCCCAAATTCCACTCTCACAGATAAGTCTTAGGTCAAGGAACAAGACTATATCTTCCTCCAGGGATTCTAGTAGTAACCCTGAGTATTAAGGTGATTCTCCATTGACTTTGCTCTAGCCTCCAACAGGATGATTCTTCTTCTTTACCTCTAACCCTCAGATTATCAGTTGAGAAGCATTTAGGCATCTAACTTTAAGTATTTTTAAGAAAGTAATTATCTATTAAGGTCACATAGTAAATATAGTTGGTATAAGATATCCTCACAAAAGTTTGTGACACACTCTCCAACCAGTACATACAGGAGCCAGGGAAAAGTGGCTCATATTCAGACAGCACATGTGTCAAAGCTGTCATTCACAGCTCTTGGTTGCTAGAACACTTTTTTTCTCCCATTCACAGGTAATTGAAGATGTTTCCCTTACTCATGGTGAATATGAACCTAGTTTGTCCTTGGTTCCTAGTGTAGACACTGCAATGCGTACCTGCTATTCTTAAGGAGAGAGCTAGGGCAGCAGGGGCAATATACAAAGTACAACATACTTTGGATCCTTTGTCACTGACTGGGTCCTCCTTTATCCAAAAAGAGTGGAAGAAGGAAGACTAGCCCAAGGCAGAAGTTACTGAGGCAGTTCCTTTCCATTCCCTTCTCCAAAGTTCCTCCTCAGATATTTGCTGGAAGTTTCTTCCTCATGCTTGCCATTGCTGGTACTCTGTAATTATAGTGTGTGTGTGTGTGTGTGTGTGTGTGTGTGTGTGTGTGTGTGTAATATGAATATATACATATACATACACACACTTATATACATACCTACATTATATATAATGTGTGTGTATGGACACACACAGACACACACCAGAAGGAGGGATGAAATCCCTCAGTCAGTCAGAAGACACTCCCTTTCTAGTGTCATTTCATTTTGTTTAATGACTTTCAAAAACTTTTCCATTAGTTTAAAGCCAATGATTGTATTGGTTTATTGATCATCTTACTGCTAGTGTTAAGTGGAGAGGATAAACTTGACTAAGGAAGTAGTAATCAACACCACTCCTGACTTTCTAGGGTAAACTGAGGGAGTTGAGACCAGTATTGAAGTTGGGGCATGGTCCAGGGAAAGTGTTGAAGAGAGACTGAGTTCATAGTTTAGACCTGTGGTTCAGATTTATAAAAGGGGTAATCATGGCCCCAGGGAAGAGGATATTTGGAGCTGTCTTCATCCTTTTAAAACTGAAGAAACAGGTAATGTATCTGAAATTAAGAGTGAAGGAGATTCCCAGGAATCATTATTTAGACAATGTGGCAGGAAGAAAGGACCCTTAAATGGGAAATGAAACGCTTCTCCTCTATTAACCCCTCCCCTCCAATATGCTTCCTCCATTCCCACTCCCCAAGTGGTAGCCAACAGCGATTGATTTCTTTGAGAAAACATTCTACTTCCCATACTCTATTCCTCAGAATCATGCTTTCCATGACTGACACAAGGAATTTGTTGACTTTCCTTTGCTATGATTAGAGGGAAGATAGAAAAGATGATCGGCCCAGTTATATTATCCCTACCAATCAATACACTTTGGTCTTAAGATATAGAAACTCCTATTTCCTTTTCATTTGCATGTTCAGTTCTGCATGAGGCCTTACAGAGGGGAAAATCCCAAACAAAAAAAAATATAATCTCAGAGGCTATCTAGTGCATTCCATCCCCAGAGAAGTATAACTATGGTTTTATGGCACTTAAACCCTGCATAATTTAAAAACCAGTTGAAGAAACTGTGAATGTTTAGCCAAAAGAAGAGAAGATTTAGATATATTTACAAATACATGAAGGACTAGTTTTCTTGTTCACAGCTACTGAAAGCAAAACTAGGACCAATTGTTAAAATTCAGTTAAATTCAGAAAACATTTATTAAGCACTTACTATAGGCAAATTGATGAGCATCTTACAATAGTGAACATAGAGCAAACTCTAAGTTCCAGTTCAGGCCCTGCCTCTGACACATACTCAGCTATATGATTAGGTGCCAGTCACTTAACCTTCAAGTGTCCACAGCAGATCTCCAAAGCTATAAGTTGTTGAGTATGTGGGAATCTTCCTTAGAGTAGAAATTTCCTCATAGGGATTCCCTATACAAGTGAAATCACTGATCTGGTCCAAAACAAAATGAAACACCCTTCTTCCACCCAAAGATGTGCATGATAAAATGTTAGAGCTGAGGATACAAATAACAAATTTAAAATAGCCTCTATCTTTGAAGAAACATGTTCTTTTTAAAAAAAATTTTCAAAATTCTATCTTTGCTCCCTCACCTCTCCATTGGGGAGGGGGCAGGAGAAAAACAAGACTGTTGTAAATAAGTATACATATTTAAGTAAAACAAATTCCCATACAATGTCTAAAAAAGTGTCTCATTTGGCATATTGGTACATTTATTCTTTGTCAGAAGATAAGAATTTTTAATCATTTAAGCTCTGGAATCATTGTCAGTCATTGCATTCACTAGAGATTTCTTTGAAAATTGTTTTTACAATGTTTGTTATAGTATAAATATTTTCATAGTTGTGCTCACTTCTATATTAGTTCATACAAGTTTTCCCGGATTTCTCTGAAACCATCCCTTTTATCACTTCTTATAGCACAATAGTATTGTGTTACATTCCAAATGCCACATTTTTAATAAATATAGCCATTTCCAATTAATTAATTTCTAATTCTTTACCATCAAAAATGAGTTCCTATATATATTTTTTCTACACCTGAGTTCCTTTCTTCTTTCTTTGATCCATTTGGCATATAATTCTCATCATGAGATTGCTGGGTCAAAGGATATACAAAGTATATTAACTTTTGGAACATAATTCCAAATTGCTTTCCAGAATGGTTGTGCCAATTAATAGCTACATATTGCAAGAATGTGCTTGTTTACTCAAAGACCTTCTAAGAGTTGTCATTTTTCTTCTCTGTGATTTTTGCCAGTTTGATTGGTATAAGAATCTCAGTTTCTTAAATTTCTATTTTTCTAATTATTAGTAGTTTGGTCCATTATTATCACGTATCTATTATAGTCCTTATTTCTTCCTTAAAATGTTGTGTGGGGGCATCTAGGTGGCTCAGTGAATAGTGCTGTAGCCCTGGAGTCAGGAGGACCTGAGTTCAAATTTGAGCTCAGACATTTGACATTTACTGTGTGAATTTGAGCAAGCCACTTAATCCTGATTGCCCTGACTTCCCCCCTCAAAAAAAAATTTAAAAATGTAGGTTCATATCATTTGATCATTGCTCGATTAGAAGGCAACTCTTCTTATAAACTTATAAACTTCGTTTCTCATATATTCTGGAAATTAGAAATGGAACAAGGAGACCTCTAAATGGAATAGGTCTCTTTGGAAGGCATTAATCATACATTACCAAAATTATTCTAACAGAAGCCTGTCAGCTATGGTGAAGGTATGTATGATATAAGAGGTTTAACTACAGTATTTCAAACAAGACTTGTAACTGAAATTTGGATTCTAAAGACTCAAAGGCTATTATAGCATGAAGAATCATTGGAGACCATCTAGTCTAACTCCCTTATTTTACAGATAAAGAAATTTGGGTCTGCTGTTTTGCTGAAGTTCCTAGTAAATAGTAGTCAGAGCTAAGCCTTTAACCTAGGTCTTCTAACTCCAAGTCCATGTTTTGATTTGTTTTGTTTTCTCCTACACTTCCCATCTTGGGTCTTAGAATCACAGAGTCTAATTTTAAGTCACAAGAAAAAAAAGAGAGACCTTGCTCCACTGAATAATGCATTAATCATTCAATCATTATATAGGTCAGTGCAACACAAATTTTTTAAAATTATTATTATTTCACAGGTATAAAATATTCCATTTAGCATTTCTCTGCTGTTAATGAGATACCAAAGAAAAGGTAAAATTAATTCATGCCTGAACCGAAAATGGGGATAGTCTTATAATATTAGCATGGATGCTATTGGAGACAAAACTATGTGCTAGCCAGAGGATCCCCAAGAGCCATATTTTCAAAACTGCTATGATGTTAAGATGCTCTATGAATGAATTAATAGATGTTGAATTAATGAATGAAAAAGTGACTATCTTATGTAAGCATCTTTTCAAATTTTATCTTGATATGCTATGGCTACTAAATTGAATAAAAACATAAATGTAATACATTTTGTTTGCTTGGTTTTTTTAATTTTTCTATTTTTTTTTTTGCTTTTTGGAGGGCAATTGGGGTTAAGTGACTTGCCCAAGGTCACTCGGCTAGTTTTTGTGTTGAATGTCTGAGGCTGGATTTGAACTCAGGTCCTCCTGACTCCAGGGCTGGTGCTCTGTTCACTGTGCCACTTAGCAGCCCCTGTTTGCTTGTTTTAAAAGAGAATGTTCGACTTATGGGAGAATGTTCCACTTATTCTCCAACTAGTGTAATGATATTTTTTGAACGGTAAACAATTCCTGTAAGAAAATAGTACAACATTCAAAAGAAAGATGTTTTCATATTTACAGCTGCCAAATGGCAGAATCAGGATTTAAAATTATTTCAACAGGCTAGAACAATGGACTCAAATTAACATGATGAAATTAACAGGGAGGGACTTAAAGTCCTGTACTTAAGTTCAAAAATTGAGCTGTACAAGTGGAGAACCAGTCTGACATCAATCCATGATGAATTGTAGCAAAAGTATTTCCAAACTTTCTTATTTCTATTGTACCATCCTTCCTGTCACCTAGGATCTTATGGGTGACCCTGCCCTTGATTCATCACTCTCTCAGACCACATATCCAATCAATTGTCAACATTTGTCATTTCTATCTCCACACAATCTCTTGTATCTACCTCCTTGTCTTGACTCCTATGGCCACCACCTTAATCCAGGTCTGCCTCACTTGTTACTTGGACTCTTATGATGGCCTTCTAATTGATCTCCCTGAAGTCTCTCTTCCTTCTAATTAATCCTACACACTGCAGGCCAAATTCATCTGCCTCCAGTTTAAACCTGATCATGCCACTCATTCACTCACTCAATAAATCACAGTGACTCCTGATTACCTCTAGGTTCAAATATAAGCTTACCTATTAAGCATTTAAAACTGTTCACAATCTGGATCCAAACTGATTATTTCTCTCCCTTTCCCACACCTTATAATCTGACCAAACTGCCCTTCCTGCTGTTCCTTACACATTATACTCCATTTCCCATCTCCATGCCTTTGCATCGGCTATTCTTCATACTTGGAATGTCCTTTTTACTGCCAAGTACTTAGAATCCCTATTTTTTTCCCCCAAAAAACTCTTCTTAAGCACCAACTTTAATGTGCACTCTTTTTGATTAACACCTCCTCTTCTAGGCAGTAAGAGTCTTATCCTCTCCTGAAAGTGTTATAGTTTACATTTATTTTTATACACTTTGTGCATATTTATTTATGTATGTCTCGTTTCCCTTTGAAAATGCAATCTCCTTGAGGACAGATGCTTTTTTTTTGTTCTTTTTCATTTCCAGCTGCTAGCATAATGCCTAGTATATTTGTTGTTGTTCAGTCATTTCAGTCAGTAGGAGTTTAATGAATTTTTAATGATTGAATGAATTTCAAAAGTTACAAATTTTGAGTTTGAATACTTCCTCTGATCCTAATTATAAATGTTATCTTGGACAAATAATTTCTTTATTTTCATCATCTGTAAAATCAGACAGATAAATAGGCAAATAAACAGTCAGTCAACAAACATTTGTTAAGTGCCTTCTTGTGTGCCAGATATAGTGCTAAGCATTGTGGATGCAAATGTAAATGACAGTCTCTGTTTTCAAGGAGCCCACAGTCTAATGAGGGAGACAAGGTATGAATAATTATGTACAAACAAGGTATATGCAAAATAACCTAGAGATAATTCACAGAATGCAGGTGCTTGCATTTAGGAAGATTGGGAAAAGCTTCCTCTAGAAAGTAGGATTTTAGCTAGGACTTGAAGGAAGTCAGAGGAGTCAGGAGTTAGAGATGTAGATGGAGAGCATTCCAGGCATAGGAGACAGCCAGGGAAAATATCTGACCAGAAGACAGAGTGGCATGTGCAAAGAATAGCATGGAGGTCAGATACATAGAAGGATGGGTGGATAGGTAGATGTGTAGACAGATGGAGAGAAAGGGAGAAAGAGGAGGAGGAGGAGAAAGAGAAGAGAAGAGAAGAGA
>JAQQSW010000858.1:0-26663 GCA_028646575.1 Pseudocheirus occidentalis
AAAAACTGGAAATTTAAGGGATGCCCATCAATCGGGGAATGGCTGAACAAGTTATGGTATATGAGTGTGATGGAATATTATTGTGCAATAAGAAATGGGAAGGAGTTGGACTTCATAATTACCTGGAGAGGCTTATACAAATTGATGCTAAGTGAGAGGAGCAGAACCAGGAAAAATTTGTACACAGTCACAGATACATCATATGTGTGATGACCAACTTTGAAAAACTGGACTCCTCTCAGCAATGCACAGTTAAAAGACAATTCTACAAGTCTCAGGATGGAAGGAGATGTCTACATTCAAAGAAAGATCCAGAAGAACCAGAGGATAAATGGAGACTGAAGCAATGCATGCTATCACTCTTTGCAATGTTTGGTTTTTATTTCACTTTTCTTATTTCTTATTTCTATAACACCTATTCAACCAGACTATTATACAATGTGATAGAGTTTGCAGATCCTATACATGGTTATATGCCACCATTGTGGGGGTGGGGGGTGGGGAGGAAGGGGAGAAAAATCTTAAACTCAAGTGATTTTGGAACTGAATCTTGTAAACTAAAAATAAACAAACAAGTCAATTAAAAAATTTAAAAAAAAGAATATAGTTGCCCAATGCAAAACCTTGTTTTCTCTTTATATTCACATTCTAAGTGGGTCAAACAGTGTCAGAGAATTGAACACTCTTAAAGGATTTCTAAAGTCATTTAATCCATACTTTTGCCATTATGTAGAGGTAAGGCAATATCTCCATTTTATAGATGAAGCAGCTTAGATTGAGAGAAATTAAGGTCACTCATCTATGACGTAGAGGGAAGCAGTAGAAGGGTTTAAACCTAAGTTTCTTGTCTTCTAATAAACCTTTTTTTCCAGTGTGCTATTCTTTAAGCAAGTGCTTTTTCCCCCATAACAACAAAGGCAAATTTATACTAGGTAAAGAAATGTAAACTTGGCTAATCATTCTATAAAGATTTTCCTTTCTCTTAAAAGACTTCAGGAAGAGAATATCATATACTATATGGTACTACCCTGTGCCTCATCAATATTCATGACATTCAATTTAAGTAAATCTTCTGGTTCTGAGGATTCCTAGTTCCCTCCCCTAACAAGGTTTTTAAACAAATAATTTTGGTCTAAGTTCAAGATTGATCACTGGTTGAAGCTTTGCTGGGAATTAAAATAATTTATTATTAACTAATAATAAAAAAAATTAAAAACCTAACAATCCATCATTTCAGGATGGGACAGGAGTACAGACATTTGTTGCTGAAGTTTCACATCAGATAGTTGGGGTTTCGATCATCAGAACTGAAATGGTAAATCTTTTAAAAATTTTATTCATTTGCTTGATTATTATTTTTAACATGAATTAACACGAAGAAGCAATGGAATTCTAACTTTCCAAGTTTTGCTTTAAATTTAATGTGAATAGATTTCCATTTCTTAGGTATAGAAATTATTATTTGCTTATGTTTAGTTTGTTTATAAATTGGGTATCCTTTTAAATCTCATTTTTAACTTAAAAATGAATTTTATTAGCTCCATTCCTGTAACAAATTTCAATAAAAAATGCTTTAAAATATACTTGGTAACTTGAAAAAAAGGTGGGGTGTGGTATTGAAGCAGACAAAAATGTGTCCTGTCTTAACTGGATTTAGAGTGTAGCAAATTGGGCAGTGCCCTATGCCCATGGAGGAAAGGGAAGACTGAGGGTGCTGAAAACAGGGCACTTTTACATTTTTGTCCAAGGTCATCCCTACTGAACACAGAGTAATTCGGTTTGCTTGCATTCTTTAACCTCCCCTTCCCTTTTTAGTTATGTTTAAAAAAACTGAACTGTAGAAAATAACAAGAAGTACTTAACAGATGAATAGCCAAGTGATTAAAATGATATGTACACATTGGTATGAAGAAATACAGGTAGATTCCTTCCAATTAACATTCCATCTCACATTCCCTCACACCTTTTCTCTACATTTCGGGCATGTCTGCCACACATGCCAATGGAACAAGTCAAATAATAATGAAAACACAGCACACTTGCCTCCTCTCTGAGTGAGTGCTTTGCTGGCAAAGAAAACTGTATACGTGGTTGCTGAACCGTTACCTTGTTCTCCCTCAGCACAATTAATATAGATGAGTCCCTCAATCCCAGTGATTTCAGAAAAGGCTTAATGAAAAGACTAGATAAAAGGAGATGAAGGGTAGGGATCAGAATTAGGCCAATCAAAACAAGGTTAATTGGTTGCACATACTTCAAGAATCTGTGATTTTGTCCTGTGGGTACTAGCTCCCAAGAATGCGGGTTGTAACTCCTTCATTTGGGGGAGGTCCTGTGGCCCCCAAATTCACCCCTCTGTGACCAGACTTGGTAGTGAGCTTCTCTGAGGACAGCTGATATGCAGCCATCATCAGGTCCCTGCCCAAAGGCTTTCTCCCTTGAGAGAACCTGCCAGAGCTTGTCTTCTCCAGTACAGCCTTTGAGGAGCCAGAACTGCTTCCAGCCCACAACAAGATATCACAGTAGAACTTTAGTGGAAGTGTATGTGCTGAAGGACATACCAGATATTTCCTGAAAATATGTATGAACCCTGACTAGTCAACAAATTCACATTTCACTTGAAAGTCTATAAAATGCTACCAAAGATGCTCAACTCATGTATAAGTCAGAAAGGTAAAAAAGATTTTAAAGATTAGACCATTATCTACATGTATGTAGGTATCAGTCATGCATGTGTCATATACAAAGATTCAAAGAGCCAGAGACAGAGAGGTGAGACATAGTGGAGTCATAGATACAAGACTGGCCTGGGAGTCAGAAAGACCTGGCTTCAAGTCCTGAACATAATACATACAGACTGTGCAACCCTGGTCAAGTCACTTAACCACTTAGTCTTTAGAGTAGAAGTTGTCCAGCAAATGCTGATCTGCATTGTCAGATGGAATTTCCTCACCAGGAATTCAGTAGGATAAGTACATACAGTCATACCCAGGAGATATTGTAGGTCAGCTCCAGACCATTACAATAAAATTAATATCACAATAAAATGAGTCACATGAATTTTTTGGTTTCCCAATGCATATAAAAGTTATGTTTACACTATACTGTAGTCTATCAAGTGTGCAACAGCATCATATCTAAAATAATTTATATAACAATTAAAATTACTTAATTGCTAAAAAAAAAAGAATGCTGAGCCTTCAACATCATAATCTTTTAGCTGGTAGAGGATTATGTCTTGATGTTGATGGCTGCTTACTGATCAAGGTGGGGATTCCTGAAGTTTGGGGTGGCTGTGGCAATTTCTTAAAGATAAGACAACAATGAAATTTGCCACATCAATTAGCTATTCCTTTCACTGGAACACTTAGAGGCCATTGTAGGATTATTAATTGGCCTAATTTCAATATTCTGTGTCTCAGGGAATAGGGAGACCTGAGGAGAGGGAGAGAGATGGGGAACAGCTGGTAGGTGGAACAGTCAAAACACACAACATTTATCGATCAAGTTTGCCGTCTTATATGGGTGGTTTGTGACTCCCCAAAACAATTACAGCGGCAACATCAAAGATCACTGATCACAGACTGCCATGCCAGATGAAATAATAATGAAAAAGTTTGAAATATTGAGAGATTTACCAGATTGTGATTCAGATACACAATGTGAGCACACGCTGTTTGAAAAATGGTGCCTGTAGACTTGCTGACACAGGGTTGCCACAGACCTTCAATTTGTACAAAAACCCCGCAATTATCTGTGAAGTGCAATAAAGTGAAGCGCAATAAAATGAGGTATGTGCCTGTGTTTGTTTTTCCAGACCAATGATTTCAGTGGGTAAGGCAACTCTTTATACCCATGCAGATCAACAACTATTCTGTTAGTTATGGTTTTATGCAGCTGCTTGTGTCAGAGGCCAGAAATGAAACGAGGCCTTATGACGCAGAAACCAATTCTCTATTCATTACATCAGATTGCTTCTCCACATAGTACAAATACCTACAGATAATTTAACATAATTTTCAGAAACTCCTGATAGAATGTTTCAATGAAATAATGTTTAAATTGGTTGGTTGGTTTTGGTCATAACTGGGGTGATTTCCTGAATATTAGTTTTATTAGGAACAGATCTAGACAATTGCAATGACTTCTTACTCCAGTCCTTGAAGAGTGTACCTGGTCTTTGATGAAGCACACGTGTATGTCTTGTCTGATTGAAATTTCATGACTGTCAATGAACCATATTCCTTCAGTGTTACTAGGTTTTCAGATTTTAAAAAATTTATCATTTAAAGTTCAAAATACTAGTGATAAACCTCTCCCTATCTGGCTAAGAACTGAAGAATTGAGCTGTTTATCTCCATGCCATAATGCGGCATTGTTGTAATATAGTTTAGCAAATGGCCAGTTATTCTCAAGGGAGAACATAAATGTATAAAATATGCTTTCAATTTTATTTGATTGTTTTTAAAAAATAAACATCGGGTCAAGAAAGAATCACTTTTCTGACTTCGGTGATTAAGATATAGCAAAGTACAGAAGCAAGTTCTGGGTACTTATTTGCCACAGAACAATAGTTTATAGAATTGTTTAAAAGGTTGTTTGTGTTTTCTTCTTCTGTTTTCTAGGATATAGAGTACATACGTTCACATTATAACATTGAAGATTTTATTTACTATAATCATCACCAACGAGAAGAACATGGCCACATGCACCATTTTGTTTTAAATCCCATATTCCAGCATTATACAAAATATTTTCTCAAGGAAATCCTTCGCTTAAGCTTTAAATCCTGCCTCTACTATCTCATTTATCCACAATCCAGGGAAGGCAAGGTAAAATAAATCTGATGTGACTTTACGCACTTTTTGGTGGATCTTATTTCCCAACATATTCCATGTTCTTTACTCCTTATAAACTTTCTTCTCTCCTTCTCAATTTATTTTTCTGCCTCCTGTATTTTCATGACACTATATCGATTGAAATTTAAAAGGCCACCCTTATTTTGGTACCTTTATTAGACTAAAAATAAGACTTAAGATTATTTTGAAATGTAAAATGGCTAAAACTAAAAATAAGCAAATAAGCAAAATAAGCAAAACAATCAGAACAAACAATAGGTTACAACATGGACAAAGCAGAGACCAAAAATTATATGGAGACTGACGCCAGAATTTCAGATTGTTTCTCAAGATATATTTGTGCAACATCAAAATCACACTGTAATTTTTTTCCCCACATTAAGTTGATCCAAAATAGCCATTTCGGTGTGTCTAACGTATTGACAAAGTTTCCTAAACTCCAACCTTTGTCACAAGGCAAAAAACTCCATTGTGAATATATATACGCACACACGCACACACACAAACGCACACACGCCTATGTATATGTATGTATATGTATATATAAACACACTCACACACAGACTATATGTATTTATATTTGCCCCTTCTTCTGAGGGCGATAGCACAGTCAACCTCTAGTTCCGTGGTCTTACTATATAAGATCTTCTGTTTTGCCACAGATAGCATTTGTCTTCCCTGTAATGTAGATTCGAGTTGATAATGTGGATCAGTGAAACATCAGCCTCAGTCATGAAAGTTCGTATATTAGATTTCATTCTTGATCCAGGTATGCTAGGACAGGTTCCAGTTGAATGAAATTGTTGTGCATTTTCTTAAAAACCAAAGTGAGCCAACATAAATTGAAATGGTATCACTTAGCAGCCCTAAAATTTGTAAGTGTATGTATGCATGCATATAACAATGAATTTGACAGTATTTATTATCTATCAAGGATTTATTTATTTATTTTTGGGGTGATAAAGGGAATAGGGTACAATAGGAAATGATTTTTGGTGTGAGGTAGAACTAACAATTGGGTTATTTCCCATGATCATGGAAAGGAAAATCATTCTAATAATACCGAACAAACCCAGAGTTTAATTTGGGTAGACCAGGAATCCTGGATCATGGGATTTTCCTTTAATTCCTTCTTTAATACTAGTTTGGTGACTTTCAGGATCTTATAGCAAATTCTTCATTTTGTTCATATTGTTGCCTGCATGCTGTGTATCCATTAATAATAATAAGAAAGGTGATATTTTGAACAGTTTAATATTTATATGTACCTTAAAATATAGAATTAAGAGCCCTTTAAGACTAATCATCTATGTATGTATACAACATCAGTATAGGTTTTGATAAATATTTATTATTCACTTTGTATTCTAGTGTATACTTCCATAGATTCAATTAAAAGTAGAGGTTGGAGACCACTAATTGTGCAATTAACTCAGATAAAAGCAACAAATTGCTTTGTCTAAATATCCAACTAGTCAAAATAAGGTCATTTTGATTTATTGTACTTGGATTATCTGGATGGTTTCATCTATGTTTTATTGTACAATACATGTTTAGGTTTGAGAAATTTAACCAAGATTATCAAAAAAGTAACATTTGGGTTGTCCTACAACCCAGTGTTGCGAAACTTGAAGTGCTTTACACTTTAAGAAATTTAGTTAGAAAACATCATGATAACTGCAATCTATGTCACTATATTAAGTGTCACTTTTTTTTAGCAAATTAGTTATATAATATTTGAAATATCATTTGTGGAATAAATGAAATACTTGTTTTCAGAGCTTACATTAAGCAAACACTTCATTAGGGGGTTTTAAACCTATTTATTTTACTAACCTAAATTTTTAGGGTTAAATGGTTACAAAATTCTGGAGATCATTTCAGAGAATTTTCTGATCTGGAGGAAATGTGAAAGACAGAGAAATCACAAGATCTAAGTTGTCAGAGACCTCAAAGGTCATCAAATCCAGCCTTTATCTAAAGTAGAATTACCTAAAAATACCTAATGCGTTGTCTTTCAAATTTTGCTTGCAGTCTTACAGGACAGGGGTCCTATATAACTTCCTAGGATCTAGTTCTTAAGTTTTCCCTTACATTACACCTAAATTTATTTCTTTGCATCCCTCACCTATCACTCCCAGTTCTTCCCCCTGGAACAAAGCAGAGTAAGTTGAGTTCCTCAGTGTGACAAACCTTCAAATATTTGAAGATAGCAATTATTTTCACCATGAGTGTTCTCTTCTTCAGAATAAATACCCCCAGTTCTTTAAACTGATCCTGACTTGACATGACCCTGAAATCCTTCTCCATTCCTGTTCCTCTTTTCTGAACATTCCTATGTGGTGGCATCCATAACCACACACAATACTCCAGCCTTGGCCTGACCAGCATTGTTCCCTCCCTAGTCCTGGACAATACTCGAAGATTACTTCAGCTTTCTTGGTTCTCACACTGTTTTCTAATAATGAACTTGTAGTTCACATTTGACGTGTGCTAATCACTAAAACCCTGGATTTTTTCCGGATGAATTACTATGTTTCCCTGTGAAGTTCATTTTTCAAACTCAAGTTATCAAAAACTTTTAAATCTTCCCTCTTAAATTTCATCCAATCAGGTTTGCTCCAACGTCCTAACTTAAGTTTTGGTTTGTTTGTTTTTGGTATTCTTACTCTGTCCTTTAGCATGCCAACAAGCCTTCCTAGTCCTCTGTCATCTGCAAATTTGATAAATATATAATCTCTGAATGCCTGCAAGTTATTATTATTACTATGATCATTATTAATTTCTATATCAGTGAGGTAGTTTACCCGCCTCTAGTGACAGGCATGCCAATGAGTGCTCTCTTACCTAGATATCTAGCATTTGAACTTCTTTGTAGCTCTTTTTGTTCTGTCCAAAGGATATTGCTCTTTTCCTATGAAACAGAGGTTAGCAGGGAAGGACCTAAGTCTGTCAGCAGAGACACCCAGCCACCCAGCCTGGAAATGCCTCAAAAGTGAGAGGCTTGCTTGAGCAGGCCCCCCTTTTTTTGAGATAATTGGGGTTACTTGCTGAGGGTCGCACAGTTAGTAGGTGTCAAATGTGTGAGGACATTGAGCAGGCCTTTGATTCTATATGATGCTGGTTTTGTGCCAGGATCAGTGCTGGAGATAATCTCCAGTGGTACCCAAGGATGGCCACGGCTTGCTGTTGGGGTTAGAGATCGGTGCTATGGCCTACATGATGACATACATCATCCTAGGCAACTATAGATGTAGCTGTTTTTCTTGGGAGTAGAGGAAGAGTGCAGATAGGACTGCTATATCTTTAGAATAAAGTAGGAGAAAGGCAAGGCAAGCAAAATCAGCATTTATTGCTACATGCCAGACACTATACTAAGCACTGCAGATAAAAATACAAGCAAAAAGATAGTTCCTACCCTCAAGGAGCTTACAATCTAACAGAAGGGAGAAGACAACACACCAAAGGGAACTGAAAAGGAGTGGAGGGCAGAAGACAAATCCCGTTTCCCCAAGGTGAGGGATATGGTGTTGAAGTCTGGAGAGTCATAAACAGAAGTAGGAGGGGAATGAAGGATGGCTGGAATGAGCTTCTCTCCACAAGGAGAGAAGGGCTGAGGAGGCCCTGGGAGGAACTCACCAGTGGAAGAAGGGGGCTGGCATGGCAGAGGGATGTTCCTGGGTGAGAAGACCCCAAGTGCAGAGGGAGGCTCCAGGGTGAGATGGCAGCTGAGGCACAGAGATGAAATCTGGAAAAGCAGAGGCAGATCTTGGGGGGAATGAAAATACTCCCTTACCAAGGATGGCCAACTTTCTCCCCTCCCTAAAATGGAAGCCCTGGGGGGAACTCACCAGTGGTGCAGGGCCTGGGAATAAAAAAAAACAACACAAAATGAGTTAGACACTCTGCCTTCTCTCCACTATCAGCCTTCATTGTCCCATTGATGGTGATCCTATCCTACTTTGATCCTCTTTCTCTCTAATTTATAGTTAAAAAATATTAAAGAAGTTTCCCCATCCCTTAATTGTTCCCTCTACCCTCCCTTCATTTTGAACTTGAGTGTTCTAGCAGCCACTATTCTTCTAAGATTAGGCCATTTTAAACTATTTATCCTTTGATATGTTGTATGTATTACGCTTTGCAAAACTTAAAAACACTATGTAAATGAGCCCTATTACTACTGTTCTTATCTTTCATTAACAGGCACATGGAATGGTGGATAGAGAATCAGGAAGACCAGGGTTCAAGTTCCTCTTCTGAACCTAAGTCTTTTAAACTGTGCTCTGTGCAGCTCTCCCTAAAACAATTATTGATCTGCATTGGTGGAAGCAGTTTCCTCCCTGGGAGGAGCACCACAGGTTTCCTATATCAGTGGTCTCAAAAATGAGAGCCATAACCTGGCCCCAAGGAGTGTGATCCCTCAAGTAGGAAGTGTGGCTAAATCTTACCCTCCTGCTATAGATAAATTTGTGACTTGTCTCCAATGCAACCATATCTGCCCATAATCCCTCATAATCCTCTATCTGACTCCTCCCTCTTCTAGTCAAGCTCCCAACTCCCTAGGTTCTGAGCTCAGAATAGGCTTCTCTGGATAATTACAATTTAACTACTTAGACATCCACAGTAGCAGCTGAACAGGTGCTACTTGGAAAATCCTTCTCATCTTCATGCCCCATCCCTTTGTGGTGATAGCAGCTACCCTTTAAAGGGAGGGCTCTGCACTCCAAGGCCCTTAAATGTTGAATAATAGCTCTACATGCAGCCTGTTAGTTTTGAACAGGTTAGACCAAGTTGTACAGGATTTTGATCTCATTACATTATCTTTTCTCATGGACTCATCCCTCTTCTAAGTTTTCCTGTTACTGTCCAGGGTCCCATCATCCTTCCACTCAATTAGGTTTGCAACATCTTAGCTCCATATTCTCCCTCACCCCACATATTCAATCACAAGTTGACAAACCTTGTCATTTCTATCACTATGACATCTCTTATCTGTCCCCTTTGCTCACACCATAGTTCAGTCTCTCGTCTCTCACCTGGATAATTGTAATGACCCCTTTGTTAGTTTTCCTGCCTCAAATCTCTTTTCTCTTCAATTTATACTCCACAAAATGTGCTGAAGGGTCACCTCCAATCGTCCTGATCTGTGTATGGCCACTGGACCCATATGGCTCAGGAGGAGAAAGTGAGGCTGGTAACTTTGCACAGCCTCCCTCACTTAAATCCCACTCACTTGAAAGTCACGGCATCACCTTCCCAATGTCATGGTCCTCTTCAAGAATGAAGGACAAAGAGCAGGAAAGCTGCCAAAGTGATTTTGTTAAAATGTAGATCTGACCATGCCACTCCTCCAATAAGCTCCAATGATTCTATACTGACTCTAGGATCCATATTGTTTCATATTTTTCTGATTGGGAGAATGACTTAATTTTTTTTTTATAGATAATGGTGCATGATCAAAAAAGTTGAAAGACTGCCATAGACCAGTGAATTTGTAGCTCTGGGCTATTAGTTTTCCTTACACACATATGAATTGCCTAGATCAGAGATTTTTAACCTGGGGCCCATAAACTAAAAAAATTTTGATCGTTGTATTTCAATATAGTTTTACTTATAATCCTATGTATTTTATTTTATGTACTTTAAAAACATTATGAGTAGGGCTCTCTAGGCTTCACCAGACTGCCAAAGGGGTCCATGACACATCTGATCTAGATGTACAGGCATGTGTATACATATACACATACATGCATATATGAGGATAGGACCACTGCTTTAGTTGGATAGCATGAAGCTAACTGGTGACAGAAGGCATATTTTTCCAGTGGCTATTTTTCTTTCTTACTTTGTTTGTTTCTTCCACTTTATTCCAAAGAATCATAAGTCCCAGCTACCCCTGGAGAAGAATGGCTACATCTTATGCTAGCTATTATGTTTGGCTTCCCAGGCTGAACATGCCATGGTATACACCATGGCAGTCATCTATAATGCCAGCTCCAATCATAGCCTTGGCCAACCTGGGGTACCTCTACAAATACAAATCAGCGCGCATTCTACCACGTACCTGGGAACACGCATGTGCGAATCTGCATACTTATCATATATGTATATGTGTATACATGTATGTTATAGAAATACATATGCATGTATGCGCACATGTGTGTGTGCATGTATAAATATATCCTCCATTACCTATCCTTGTTTCTATTACCTTTACATGTCTTTTTGTCATATGAGAGTGAATTAATTCCCTGTGTATTTACACTGATTTCTTTAGACAATTCCCTTTCCATTCTTCAAAATTGTTTTCCTTTTTGGCTTTAGAATTTCCTTCTTGAGAAATTAACCTCTCTTTGACCTGAATTATGTTGAATTTTAGTCTATGAAATCATATATGTTTTTTGATGAAACCTTTGAAATCTATTCTTCAAAAATCTAGGACATATTAGACTATGCCTAATTTTCTTCTTCTTTTCTTTCAGAAATTCTAAAATAAAGTGGTTACTCCCCCTATTCCCAGTTCTTCCACCATTGATTTGTACTAATAGCTCTTAATAATAAATGCTAAATTAATATTTTAGTGTTTTCTCATCAAAGCGCTATTTGTCAGAATGAATTTCATGAAGCAGTAATTCCACTTGTAATATAACATTAATGTACATCAAATTGAGATAATGCATCCCTCAGCACGCTTTGTATTTTATTGTTTCATTTCCTATAGTTTATTTCATTCAGAAAAAAATACAGTTGAAGATATTTAGAATGACATGCTATGCAACAGGAGAGATTTTTAGGTTCATTTTAAGTTGCTCACTTGGATGACATTTCAGGCTATGTGTTTTCTTAAAGCATCTTTTGCCAAACAAGCAAAGGTTAACAGTAAGCAGATAACACAGCTTAATGAGGTCAAATCAAGCTGATTCATGATCACTATGGAGAAGAATATCCTCCTGGGGAAAATACTTGTACTGAAAAATCCCATAAACCAAACCACTTGTTTATCTGTCATTCCCACAGAGATAGTAATGTAATTACTCTCATAATTATCTTCATTAGTGTCAGGCATTATCTGCAATTCATTCCTCTGCTCTAAGAGTATGTTTGTTTATTTGCTGATTTTTCTCTTGGATTTGGTCAGCTGAGTTAAGAATTTTGTATCTGTAAGCCATATATTCAACATCTGTGATGCACTGTTCTGACATTCTCCCTGCTAAAATATAGATCGCTGTCTTTCAGTTTCAGAATCCCTATGCCCATTCTCTGACATCTGCCCTTCATTACTTGGTTCCCGTGCGACCAAGACGACAGATTGTCTATCCTCTGGAAGAGCTTGGCATAAATGCTCCATCAAAGGAGGTCTCCAAGGATCAGGTGGGTAACAGAAGCAGCAGCAGGCAAGAGGCATAGTGCCAGCTAATGCAGGGTTTGGCAGATGGGACGACATTACTGTCTTAGTGTTGAATAGGCTGCTTCTTAATTACAGTGAACCTGGTGTTCATACCCTTACAGCCCGAGCCTTGCAAATGCACTACTGTATCCAAAATGTTCATTTCAAATTGAACAGTAAAACAGGAACCATTGCATAGTGATCACTAAAAACAAACAAACAAATACAGGGAGGGAGGGATTTGTCTAAAATCCACAGCATTTATAGTAGACTTTTTCTCTCTCCAAGCACGTCAAATGGTATCCCTCTCTCAGCTGATTTTTGGGTTCATGACAAGAAATGCTATGTCACTCAAGACGAAACTGACAGAAATCTTACTTGATATGTTTTAGATAGTTCTTTAGTCCGAGAGTCATGTTTATTTAATTGGCTTCTGGAGTGAAACTCTGAATACTGCTGCAGAATGTCAAGAATGATTAACAGAAACATATTAGATACCCTTGGGCTGCTAAGATATTTGACCTTAAAATGAATGCATTTGTCTAAGTAAGAGAGGCATTTCTTGCTACAAGAATAGAAAAATATCACAAGGTAAGTAAAACTCTGACTTTTAAGGCCAAAAATTTATACAGCTATTTTCAATAACAAAAGGAGATGAGAAGAAACATCTTGTAGAATCATCCTTCCTATAAATGTCTGTTTGGAGTAAATTGTTTTTATTATTAAATATTAGAAAAATTACCATAAGACAAAAACATGATTCCCCTTGGAGAAAAATATAAAAGTGTAAGCCCTAAGATCTGAAGACAAAATTCCTCAGAGACAGATGTTATCTCTAGTCTAAGAGATGAAAATTTCTACAGATGTTAGTGCCTTAGGAAGCACATTGTACCAGTGTCTTTTTCTCTTCTCCTACTTCCCCACCCCCATTCTGCCTTAGTTACTAGTTCACATCCAAGTACAATTCAGGATGATGACTGCTCTATAAAAGCCCAATTTTGAGAAGGTCACACAGTTGCTTTTGAGGTTATTTCTGGGTTCTTTTCTCTAAATTATATAAGACAATTGAGTTTTCTTCAGGACAGTTGCTGTGTCCTAGATTTTTCATTTTGGCAGATCTGGATGCAAATATTCATTCTTTAATCACCATTTCAATTTTTTTTAAACTTACAGTGGTACAAGAGAATCCCAGTTTGAGTTTAAGGGCTTAGTAACAAAGAACTCCAACTCCCCCTCCCCCTCCATCTCCATACAATTGCTATAGGGAAAAATTACAACCACCCAATAGTTAAGTGGTCAAGTGATAATAATTTGTTTTCAACTGAATCAAATTTGCTGGGGTTCTTTAAACTTAGACTAGCTATGGCTTGTTGTACTTGCTTGTTAGCAGAACTTTAAGGGTACAATTAAAAAATCTTCTAATACTGATTGAGGTGGGAAATACTGAAGAACTGTCCTTTTTATTAGTTGACTAAGGCAAAATAAGACAAAAGATATTGGAAAGATAGTTACATAATATTATGTCCATTGTTTCTTAGCAGGGCAATTGATTTTGTATCAGTTGAGTTAGATGTGGTTAAATGATTTTATTTATCAACAGATTATGTTCTGCTCTTTCATATTTCATATCTCCCTATTTACTGCACTATTTGTGCCCCTGTCATTCCCTTACCATATTCATAAATTTATCTGATCACTTACTTTTCATAGATTTCATCCAATTCATTCTATCTTAATGTTGCCTTCCATTTCCTTGCTTTCACCTAGGAAGTCAATTTTCAAGGGAACAGATCACTCCAAGCATTAGTAATGGGATAGAAAGCTTTTCAGCTCAGTAGGTTGCCAATTTGAATCTGGCACAGGTCAGCAGTGATTGGAATTTATCATTTCATGGCAGTTTGGTGACCTCTGCACAATGACTTAGTTCTTTCAGTCTAGTTTAGTTGATAAGTGTCCCTGATACAATATCTCCCCCATAGTTTCTACTAATTGACTGTCTTCTAAGTATTGTGCCATAAGAATGGGCATGGCAAATAGACTAATGAGCTTTTACCACAAGCTGCAGAAGAAAGTCATGAAGATTAATAATATAGTTTGACAGTCAACAAGTATTAAGGGAAGAACTTTCTGACCAAGTTAGTAATCAATACATTGTCTGAAGCATGAGATAGAATGGATTTTGGAAACTTTTTTTTTTCCCAGCTAGGAATACCCACTAGAGTTCATTGTGTAAACATTCAATTGGTAATTTTGTGTTAAATGTATTTCCATGGTCAATCTACATGAAAATTCAATCAGTTATGCTACCATTTAGATAAGACAGATCAAAATTAAGTCAAAAATCTTCAGCTGCCGAGTAAGTGGACATATTTTAGGAATTTCCCCCCTCATCATTATTAAGGTCAGGCTGATTGGTTTTTAGCAGGACAGGTTTGCCTAACCAGTAATGGAAAAGTCACTGAAGAAAAGTCAACCACAATGGAAATAGATGCAACTCTGAGGAATTTCTCTAGGGAATACATCTGTATGAAGGAAATGGTCCTCATTTCTGACCTGGAATTCATTCTAGTATTTTAAAAATACATTAATAATTTTTAGATTTTATCATAACCAATTACAGATGACAAAAGCTCTTGTACTTTAATATCAAAAGACATTTATTGAATAAATGCTGCTTATCAACTATTTTAATCATAACCACTCATATCTATAAAACATATTACTGTTCACCAAATGTTTTCCTTATAACTAGTCCATGAGACAGGTAGTTCCGTATTCCCATTTTTTTTAACAGTTAAAGAAATTGGAATCATAAATGTTAAGTGACTTGGCCAAGGTCACATATCTAGTAGGTGTTTTAACAGCAGCAGCTTGTAAATCTTTTTATTCTTTCTCCTGCCTGGTGCTGCTTCTCTCCAATGGTAGACTCTGAAGGAGGAGCAGCTGTGGGCCCTAATCGAAGAGAACATGGAGCTGCCTGGTCCTTAACTAGAGCCCAGGCTCTAAGGGAGCAGTAGAAACTCCTGATGCTGGAAATCGGTGGAACAGGACTGGCTTAGAAACTGGTGCTGGGGGAGTGGAATATTCTGCTTTCAAAAGATAAGAGTGTGAAGGGAGAGTTAGTGTTGTGATTGGAGTGACTGTGTGTGTGCGTGTGTGCATGTGTGCATGTGCCTGTGTGTGTGACAGAGAGAGGGAGAGAGAAAATAATGTGAGTATGGAAACCTAGGGAATGTGAATCAGTTGGAATGATTTGTGGATGTGTCCAGGTATGGATCCCCCGAAGTTTCTGGGTGGTGGTTAGTTGCAGCTGCCTGAAGGCTTGGGTGGACAAATTTTGTTTTAGGGAGGATTAACTCATTACACAGAGGTAAGCTGTCCTAGCATGTGTAAGTAGTCCCTAAGATTCCATGTGTGCTGGATTTCAGTGCCTTTCATATTTAGATATTTCCATCATTTGGAGAGAAAATTCTAACAAAATGCCGTATCTGAATGGCACATATCTAAGCCCCTGGTTGTCTCTGCCTGTGACAAGAAAGTATCAGAGAAAGGGAAGAAAAGCAAGTAGACCTAAAAGCAGAATGCATGTAAATGAGTCTAGAACATTTTCATAAAATATGTAGTTGTTATAGCTTAGCCTACAATTCTTTTTTTTTAGTTCAAACTTTTTATGCTGCCATTTAATCATACTTTCAAAATGATCATTTATTTAAAAATGATCTGTGTAAGCATTTGGGGGGATAAGTTTTTGGTCAGTTTATATGATTTTGACAGTGGAATGATCTATTTTTGTTTGCCTAAAGTAAATCACAATTTGTTAAACATCTTCCTTCTTAAACTTAAATATATTACTATTTTCCTAGAATGTGATCTTTTGCAAAGATGTTACTTACTGGCATTAGTTACCCTTTCAATTGCTTCTTTTCATCTCTGACTGTTCTTCCTTCAGTCCAAGTATAATTACCATCTGATGGACTGTTACTGGATACAGTTTCACTTGTACATCTGCTGTCCTAGTAAATTTCATTATTCTACCCAGCACCTGCTAGATTTTCTCCTGGTTTAATTGTTTCCCACCCCCTCCTTAAACTTCTTCACTTTCATTGCCAGCCGTCTAGTTTCCGTGTGGATTTCTGGAGATCAACTATTTAACATCTTTTTGATGGAAATTTCTCAAAGTTCAATTAATGCTTCTTTCTGTACCATGTATATAGTGAAATCATGAATATTTTCTGACTTGTCCTGAATGTGAACCAAGACATGTTATATTGTAAAGTGTACCTGTAGTAGATTACCTCAGTTTGAATTTACCTTGTAATTAAAATTTACTTCTCCGTAATACTATGCAGAAATTCCCTTTACATTTAAGTATGTATATAAAAGTATAGTATTTTCCATTTATAGTCAAACTTTTTTCTGAGATTCTTGGAACTATTTTCATGAATCCTATTCATAAGTATCATTTTTAGGCTGAAAGTTCCTTGGGATCCAAGATTATATCTTTATAGTTCTCAATGTGAAGGCTAGCATAGTACCACATAGGACACCGATCTATGCATTCAGCTGTCGGATTCTGATTATCTTCAGGATCACAGAGGCTTTTTTTTTAAGAGTAGGAAGATACCTTAAAGCTCATCTAATCCAACTCCGTTTTACAAATGAGGGAACTTACCCATAGAGAGGTTAAATGACTTGTTCAAACACATTACGTGGACAGGGGAAGCAGGACCTGAGCCTGTCTTCTGACTCCCCAACGACTACCCTAATTCTTTCTACTATGTGATTTTTCTCTCGTAAGTATGAATCAGTCAAGTAATAACACTGAATTACTTTCCTATTATGTGTCATTGTGGTGTGGTATAACAACTATGTATACTGGGAGTACAAAGATAAACTTTCTCTACCCCCATACCTTCCCTCAAGGAGCTTAAAATCATAAGGAGGAAGAAACATATAAACATACAGATTACAAAGTAATTGGCATGTGGGGGGAAACATTAGCTGTTGTGTGTTAGGAGTCAGAAGAGGCTTTATACAGGAGGTAATGTGAGCTGAGCTTTCAAGGAAGCTGCAGAATGTGAGAGATCAGGAGAAAGTACATTCAGTATATGGGGGGGGGTCAGGCTGTGCAAAGGCAAGGAGAAAGATGAAGCACAGCCAGTAGACTCTTTGTAAGCAGTTTACAACCAACACCCCTATTCTGTAGATAATGAAATCGAGTCCCAGGGAGCTTGTGTGAACGAGGTAGCTAATAGCAGAGACTTGATTTGAACCCAGGTCTCCTGACTCAGGTTCTAAGTTAATTGTTCTGCTTTCAGAATGAAAAACCCAAACCATGGAACAGTTAAGTGAGCTGAAAATGATTTTTGTATCTTGTAGATCCTTGGCATTAATTACTTGAACTTTGACAAAATAAGTGACCCATTGTCAGATTTTTCAGAACCCCCCCCAAAAAAAACTGTTTAGCACTTTAGCCTAATGAATTTACACTTGCAAATGTGACACTGAGAAAAGACATTGGGAAAGGTATGGGCCAGAGAGGCCTACCATCTTTGTCATAATCCTGTGGTCTTAACATTGATATTAACATTATCATAATTACCCTGTGAAGCCTGCCTTTTTGCTCTCAGGGCTATGCTGGAAATGCCTCCTTAACACATATAGAAACGTTTATAGAGGTTTATGGAGCAGAAGAGGAGGCTTTAATCCTGTTTGTGTGAGAAACAAAGAGCATAAGTGGGATTCATGCTTGTAGCCCTGTGTGTTGATGGGGAAGGATGCTCTATGTTCACTTGTCTCTGTGTGAGGGGGAATGATTTTATGACAGTCTGGAAGCAGAGCTGAGCCTGAATTTTGAACAGGGCTGGGGTGGAAAAGTTAGGATTTGACTCCTGAAGCTTTATGATCCATCACCTGTGTTGGAGCTTTAAAGACAAAGTTCCATCTTAACCTTTGTCTCTTCAATGCTAATCAATCATCAGCTTCTTTCTTAATCTCTAGAATAAATATTGATGAAGCATACTTTCAGATCTAATATTCTTATCAGGAGTGAAGAGGCTTTCCATTGTTTTGGTGCTGAAAATAAGGAGGAATACTGAGCATCCTTTAATTCACAGGAATAGACCTTTCATGTAATTATGAAATTACTAGTAATAAACAGGAATTCTCTTTCATAGAGAACATTTGAATCTAAAACTGCACCATTAAAAATTTCTGTTTAAAAATAGAATTAAGCTATCCTCTCCCTCCCCCCCAACAACCTTTAAAGCAGCCCATGTGTCCCTTCAGTTTCAGGATGCCTCATTCTCCTTTGGTAGCTCCTATAGTTCTGAAAAAGAGGCTTCACCCCACCTAAAAGAGCAGATCCTGAGGCTTTCCTGTGCGCTGCCTGCGCTCATGCCACAGCTCAGCAGGGAGAAAAAAATAGATTATCTTTCCTGCCGAGCTATGGTAATGAATACCATCAAGGTTCAGAAGTGCCCCAGGATATATCATGACTGCTGTGGTGCCTCCAGAGAGCCATGGTCCAAGTGCAGAGCATCCTCCGCTGGATCTCAGCTCCAAGGGCACTAAGTGGCTCTCACAGCATCCTCAAAATTAGCCTTCAAGGATGAAGGAAATCACAGTTAAAAAAAAGGAAGCTTTAAAACAAAAAGAAAAAAAAACAGAACTAGAAATGGGCAACCTCAAAAGGGAAGATGATTCATCTTTTAGTGGACTTGGACTTGGAACTGAGAGAGAGCTTGGTGTGAATGTTGCCCTGGGCACTCACTCCCTGGGCCCAAGCCAGCAATCATTCTTTTAGTCCCAGTGAACTCATCTGTAAAATGGAGATCTTATCTCTAGGACCTTTCTAGTACTGTTGATGCTCATGAGATTTTATATATGTGCATGTGTATGTATGTATATATATATATATATATGTGTGTATGTGTGTGCGTGTGTGTATGTATATGCAAAGTGCTTCGCAAGCCCCAGAATGCTCTAAAAATGTCAGCTATTATTGTTAGTTTTGAAAATACCAGGCTTAAAAAAAAAAGAAAATGCCAGGCTTTACTTAAACCAGGGGTGGGGAACCTATAGCCTTAAGGTCACATGTGACCCTCTAGGCCCTCAAGTGCAGCCCTTTGAATCCAACTAGAGCTGTAATTGAGGACCATACATGGCTTCAAGGCCAAAGTTTCCCTACCCATGATTTAGACAATGAAGACTTTTAATGGTTAGGTTTCAAACCACTAGCAACAGAGTTTGTTTATTGTTTTCAATTTCTCACCATGAATGTTACTTCTCTACTGTCAAGAAATAATTTTCTCCTGTACTTTTTAAAATATGTATAAAACATCACATAAATCATAGAAGATAATCCTGTGTAGTAGAAAGAACAACAGATTAGGAATCCTAGGACCTGATTTACAATCTCAGTTGTCCCACTAACTAGTTTTTGGTCATAGGCAAGTGATTTACCTTCATTAGGCCTTGATCCCCTTGTCTAGAAGTGTAACACTGACTACCATGGCACCCATGGCCTGAAGGCCAGGTATGTTACATTTCATACCCCTCTAAGGTTCTATCTGGTACCCAGAAGAGAGACTGAGCAGTATTTAGGCTCTCTGCCACTGAGTGCTAATGGCAGTTCCTTAAATATGAATGGGGTGTCCCTGTTTAGACACTGGTTCCATCTAGCCACTAACAGATAAGCTTTTATAAATGAATATTTACTTCAAAATGTGTAATCATAAATATACAAACAGCTTAGCTTGATAGAGGATAGTCTGAGGTTTCAAGTCTAAGCCCTACCTTGGGCTTGAGTTCCCAGAACCCTGGCTTCTCATAGCTTCCATGCTGACTTGGCTGGCACCAATGTCCTGTCTGCAATCCTGCCTCTAAGGTCACTGTGGACTCAACTCCTGGGTGCAGTGAGAATCCATCACCAGTCCCTGAAACTGAGAAGAACAAATGAAACAAAACAGAAACAAACGTCACAGGCCTATTTCTCAGAGCCAAAGTAAAATGGAGGAGAAGGTATCCTCCCTACACGTTCAATTTATAGCAACCATGCTGTGGGTGAACTGTGATCGTCACCTTCTGGATAGGAATGAACAAAGGAAAGAAAGTGACTGTTTCAGTCTGGCTGATTGAAAGATGCAGCCTCTTCTGGTTCTGCATCCAAATTAAAGGAAGTTACTCCCACCCCTGTGAGCTGTGATAGGGGAACTCAGGCAAGCAGGGTGCCTCCATTTTGGGCAGTCTGGGCATGCACAGGTCAATCCCTCTTGCATAAACAATGCCAACTGCTGTCCAATTGACACTAAGAGGCAGGGAATCCAGCCTGTATGAAACAGCAAGATGCCCTGAGGGAAAAGACACAGGAGGTGGTAATATGGTTTTTTTACCTTGATAACCACCTCCCCTCATATCCTGGTGGAGGCAGCCTAGAACCCTATACTTTAGAACCCCAGGAATATTAGTGCCCTTTAGAAACCCTAAGAATAAAAGAAGCTCTTGCCACCAAACACTGCCAAATGATTCTGTGTTAGAAAAAGATAAGAGTTTTATTTCTAAAAATGGCACTAAAGAAGATGCATTACCATCTGCCTTGCAGCTGAACCATCAAGTCTTTCCATCTGCCCTAAAGCTGAACTCATTTATATTGGTTGTCTCCCCTTATTAGAAAGGGAGCCCCTTGAGAAAAGGGACTAGTGTGTTTTTTATATATTTCCCAAGCACTTAATACCATGCTTGGCACATAGGTGTTTAATAAATGCTTTTTCACTATTCATTCCTTTTTGTCTTCCCCTTTAGGAGGTTGGTCAGATCCAGGGGTGGGGAATCTGTGGCTTGGAGGCCATTGTGTGGCCCAGCCCTCTAAGTCCGCAAGGGTGGCCCTTTGACAGAATCTGGATTTTGACAAAGCGCTGCCCTTGAAGACCTAGAGGGTAACATGTAGCCTTCAGGCCACAAGTTTTCCACCCCTGCATTAGACAGTCTCTGAGGTCCTGTTAAGCTCTAGAATAATATGATTCTATATTCTCTGAATCAGAATATCACATGTAGAGCTTGCAAACTGAATTTAGTTTGTGGAACAGTTTAAAAGCAGTGTTACCATTCATTAGAAAGCTCTTTGAGTGGATACGTCATATGAACCATTATTAATCTAGCCTGTAAGTATTTGTGTAAGAAATTTTTTACCTTAAAATGATACCTCTGTGCTGTATTGTAGCATCCATTAGGTAAAGTGCTTTGAGGCAGGATTGGATAGATCAAGAAATGGTTTGCAGGATAGAGCAATACTTCATATTCATACCAATCACTTGAACTGAGCCTGGGTAGGCTAATGTTTTCTATTATTTGGCAACTTTCAGAATGTAACATGAGCTTAGTAGTTGTTCCAGTTCTAACCAGATGAGTGTCTATCTCATAAAACCAGTACGAGAACTGTCATTCATATTCAGAAAAGAGGAAGCAGATTGAAATTGAATGAGGCTCAGAGACTGAAGTACTTTCTCATCCCCAGAAGTGGCCCCTTTAGGTCAGGGTTGAACCACAATGGCGTGACAGAATGGGAAAGGTTTTTCTGTTCCTCCTTATGTAGTACCTGTTGCATAAATAACTACAACTTTAAAAATGCCATCCTGAAAGGGCATCAGAGATTTTAAACGAGTAGTTTAGAAAAAAACTCATTTATTCTGAATGTCTGGATATCACTAAGTTTTATCCAGATCAATGATATAATTTTCTCCATAGTAACAAGCTTATTATGGAAGGGAAAACAAAAAGGTACCTTTAAAAATGGAAATAAAACAAATGGAATAAATAAGGTTCAGAAGAGTGTGGGAGCCATAAAAAATTTTATTGCCACTTGTTTGAGAAATCAAATATGACTCACATGGCAATAGCAGGCACGAGTAATTCAATCATATAAACCTGTAGTAATAAAAACTTTATAACTCACTAGACCATTGCTTGCTACTTCTTCCTCCTTTCCTATGCAATCAAATGTATGCACTGAGGAATGAAAAATTACACTGAAGGGTCATAGAGATGTTTTTTTTAAAGTTTTTTAATTTAAATGGAAAGCTTGCCCCTTGCTATCTGCCTAGGAAAACCATCTTTCATGGTGAATTTTGATTAGAGGACTTTGGACTCAATTAGTAAGGAAAGCTTCCCTTCTCTAAGAGTTTTGTAATCTTCACTATGGACTTTTGACATTACTAGAGCTAAAAATGAAAAAAAAAGCATTGCATAAAGGTATCATCAGTTACTTAGATTGTAGTTTGTGTAAAGTCTTGTGAGAACATCATCATTTTTCATCATTATGCTATATCCTTCTCCTTGTCTTTAATGTTCTCAGCTAAGTCCTCTGCCATTGTGGTTTCTCACTATTTTGAATCATTCTCAGGCTCTATAGTTTTTTTTGCTACCACTCCTGATATTCCTGATGGGGATTGAAGGGGTGGGATAGGGACAGAAAAAAAGCTAAGAAAAGGAACAGTATGAGGGAAAGCTGAGTTTATAGGGTTAGGGTTAGGAAGTGGGGAGGCATTTAGGGTTAGGATAGCTATGTTCATCAGAGAAATAGATAGATAGATGATAGATGATAGATGGATGGATGGATAGACAGATGATAGATTGATTGATAGATAATAGACAGACAGATAGACAGACATAGACAGACAGACGGACGGATGGATGGATGCAAACAGTAATGGATGACGTTAGTGTCTTCAATGTCTGACTGAGCTGAGTGTTCCACAGTGCCTGCTTCAGCCACCTTCATAGACAAATCATTTTCATCTGCCCATTCTGCCAGGGAAAGTCTTCACATGCTTGGTGTAGAAATTCTTCTGATTCCCTGACAGGTTGGAGGCAGGCTGGTTGCCTGTCTTGACTTTTGTCCTGCCACTGACTTCATGACTCAGGAAGAGAGAGTTAGACTGAGGACTGTGTGCACCTGCCTCACTTAAATCCAGTTCACGTGTAGGTCATCATTGATCCTCCTCAAAAACAAAGGATGAACAACAACAAAGGTAGGGAGGTAGAAAACATTTATTAAGCACTTACTATGTACTACACATCATGTTAAATAACAAGCAAGGCAGACCCTGCCTTCAAAGGACTTAATGTTGTAATGTGGGCAGATAATACATAAAGGGGAATTAAAAGGAGAAGGAGAAGGAGAATCACAGCAAGGAGAGAGAGAGATAGTACAAGTTGCGCTGTCTTGGTTTTAGGCAAGACAAGGTGAAAGCTTGCCTGTTAGATCTGACATGGAGTCCAGGGTTACATGGAGTGTGTGTGAGGGGTGTGCACAATGATGGCCAGCATGGCAAGGAGATAGCATCAGGAGTTTTTGCTAAAGCTGGTCTTGTTGTTCATCCTCTGCTTCTGAGGAGAACCAGTGACATCATGAGGGTGATGTCTTGGCTTGTGAGTATAAAGGGAACAACTAGCTATCAGTGGTGGATTCGTCACCATGCCCCAGATGTGCTATGTCACTGCTTACTGAAATAACTGGAAGATATGATTGCTGAACAACCGTCAGTAATATTGGAAGGATAGTGGATAGCAGAAAAGGTGCCAGTCATATTCCATTGTATGCCATAATTTGTTCAGGACAAACCACATCCAGTTTGTCTAAAAAGATCCAAGAGTTTTCATGAACTACCAGTTTGATGGGAGTCAATAGTGGGATATAGTAGCCAAGAAAGCTAATGTGAACTTGGGCTGAATTAAGAAATGCAAAGTTTTCTGGAATAAGGACATTGATTAACTGGAAAATGCCCAAACGAAGGCTATGAGAACGGTAGAGTATTGTGAATCTGTCATATTATGATCAATTAAATGTTTAAAAAGAAAAGAGGTACACGGAGTGTGGTGGGGGTTGGGCAGCCAAGGGAGAGAATGACATGATTTCTGACTTCAGGTTTTGGAAGGGCTTCGCATGGGAGAAGAGGTAGACTTATTGTCAAGTCTCAAAGAGCAGAACAGGGTAATGGGCAGAAGCTTCAAAGAGGTAACTGTCTGGAAAAACTTCATAACAATTGTTGTTAAGTTTATTTTTCAGTCATGTATGACTCTTCCTGACCCCATCTGGAGTTTTCTTGGCAGAGATACTGGAGTAGTTTGCCCTTTCCTTCTCTCGATCATTTTACAAATGAGGAAACTGAGGCAAACAGAGTTAAGCAACTTGCTCAGGGTCACACAGCTAGTGAGTATTGGAGGCCAGGTTTGAACTCACAGAAATAAGTCTTCCTGATTTCAGGTCTGACATTGTATCCACTGTGCCACCCAGCTGCTATACAAAAACATACAGGTTGTTTCAGGAAGCATTTGAGTTTCTCTTCTAGAGGTCTTCACAGAAAGATTGGATGACCACTTGTCAGGCAGTGAGTATGTTGGATTAAATGGCCATTGAGGTTCCTTCCGATTCTAAAATCATACAATTTTCTGAATTGTAGAATCCTACAAAAATACTTTTTTTTCAGATGAATTGTTCTCCATTTATGCCTCCCTCATTTTGTACTTAGGTTGTTACTTTTCCAAGCCAAATTTGATCCCTGTAGCATTACAGTGGGGATGGCCTTTCAAGTTGAGATAAAATTATTAATGACTATGATTTCGGTTTGACCATTCAATCAAAAAATAACATGAGAAGCTTTATGAAATACCTTGGTAAAATTTAGGTAAATTTTAGGTAAGTACAATTTGGAATTTTTCAAGAAAAGTAACTGAACTGTTCATACTCTTTGACCCAGAGATTCCATGCCAGGGAATATGCACCAAGGAAGTGAAAGAGAAAATAAAGTCTGATATATACCAAAATATTAATTTGTGGTAGCAATAAACTGAAAGCAAATGCGTGTCTATCAACTGGAGACAGACTGACCGAATTATGACAGATAATGGAATATTATTGGTACTATAAGAAAAGACACAAGGAATTTAGAGAAACAGGAAGGTTTTGTGAACCGATGCAGAATGAATTAAATAGAACCAGGGAAACAATATACATAGGGACTACAATAATGTAAACAAAAAGAGTAATAAAACAAAGCCAAATGCGGTGCAATTTCTGTGTAATTACTAAGACTGGTCCTGGAGAAGAGATGAGGAAATGTGCCTTCTTTCTTTTATTGCAAAGATAAGGGAGTACAATTCTGGAATGCCGCATTCACTCTCAGATGCAGTCACAGGGTTGGTTTGTTTTCTTAACTTTTTCGTTGTTATAAAGGAAGGTTCACAGTGGTAAAATGGAGGAAGCAGGGAAAGGAATATAAAGAAATGGCTTTGGTATAAAAACAGGAGTCATCAATTTAAATCAAAATAAAATTCATATAAACTATATGTCAGGGGGTAGAGCCAAGATGGTGGCATAGAAGCAGCAAGGCTCTGCAGCTCCTACACAGCCACCCTAAACACCCATAAAATATGACCCCAGACAAAGTCTAGGACTCTCAAACTCACAAAAATACAGAAAACACATCTCTTGCAGAAGGCAGCTTGGCAGCAGGGGCTCATGGTGGTGGGCTGGGAGCTGAGGCTGGCCCAGCCTGAAGCCGAGACCACAGCCAGGCCCAGGCGGTGGGAAGGAGCTGAGCCGAGCCAAGCCGCGCTGCAGCCAGTCTGCAGGAGAGAAGATCTAGAGCCTCCAGCACCTCCACATCTACCAAGGGTGAAGAACAGGGATTGGAGAGGGGCAGCTGCAGGCCAGCAGGCTGGAAGCTGTGACTGGTCCAGCCTGAGCCACCAAGGCCAGGCCCCAGGGCAGACAGGAGGAGCCGAGCCTCCCAAGCCCCAGTGTGAGTCTACTTTAGAGAAGATCTAAAACACCTGAGGGGACCTTCAAATCCAGCAAACCAGGATCAGAAACAGTCAGTGAAAGTGAAACTTTGAGGCTTAATTTGGGGGAGGAAAAGCAGTTCAGCCAATCTGCCCCAGGGACAAGGAAGCAGTGGGGGAAGGGAACTGCTGGAAGCAGGGTGGCCCCCACTGGGCTGCTTCAGAGCCCCTGGCCTACGGACTCTGCAGGGGGGGCTGAATCATTTGATCAGGGCCAAGTGCTCTTGTGTTGAGCAGCCTGGATCCAGATGGTGGTCTTGGGTGGTGGTCCTGGGGTGCACTTTCAGCAAGCCAAAGCTGGGGGGACTTGCAACACCTCCCTAATAGCTCCAGCAGCTGGGAAAACCCCAGCAATTTGGAACAGAGCTTTCCCCCCTAGAAGCAGAGTTTCACAGAGCTAAAAAAAACCAACCAATTAATTGACTGGCCAACATAAGGAAAAGGAAGCAAAATAAGAACAGCAATAAAAGTCTAGAATCCTTTTTTGTGGACAAAAAGGAACAAAGCATGGAACGGGAGGAAGACAACACAGTCAGAACTCCCACACCAAATGCTTCCAAGACACTTGAAGAATGCCT
>JAQQSW010000859.1:0-26644 GCA_028646575.1 Pseudocheirus occidentalis
CTCTTTAAGGTATTGTTTTCTTCAGTCAGGTTGTTGACTCTCTTTTTGTGACTTTCTCACATCATTCTCATTTCTCTTTCCAATTTTTCCTCTACTTCTCTTATTTGGTTTTCAAAGTCCTTTTCCAGTTGATATATAGCTTCTAGGCATTCTTCCAGTGTATTGGAAGTATTTGGTGAGGGAGTTCTGACTGAGTTGTCTTCCTCCTGCTCCATGCTTTGGTCTTTTTTGTCTGCAAAAAAGGATTCTAGAGTTTTATTGGTATTCTTACTTTGCCTCCTTTTTCTCATGTTGGCCAGTCTATTAATTATTGTTTTTTTTAGCTTTGTGGACCTCTGCTTCCTGGAGGGGAAAAGCTCTGTCCCAAATTGCTGGGGCCTTCACAGCTGCCAGAGCTATTAGTGGGATGCTGTAGCCCACCTCCCAGCTTTGGCTCACTGAAAGTGCACCCCAGGACCACCACTCAAGACCCCGATCCAGATCCAGGCCGTTCAACGCAAGAGCCCTTGGCCCTGATCAATCGCCTCAGCCCCCCTGTTATCTGCAGGCTGAGGGTTCTGAAGCAGCCCAGTGTAGGCCGCTGCTGCTTTCAGCTGTTCCTGCTGCTACAGCCGCCTCCCACTGATTCCTTGCCCTGGGAGCAGTTTGGCCGGACTGTCTTCTCCTCCCGAGTTAGCAAAATCCACTGACCTTTCTCTTAGCCTTTTTTTCCTTCTGGCCTGATAAATGTGGTAACTGTGCCTCCAGTGCAGCGGATCTGCTCTCCTATAGACCTCACTCTGCAATTCTCATCCATTCTTTTCCAAAAATCTTCAGCAGAGTGAGCTACCCAAGATTCTAGAGACTTTCCATTATAAAACACACACACACACACACACACAGAGTCACATATGTAAAATTAAACAAATTATTTCTTAAGTATAAAGTATAATTATAAAATTTCTTAAATTTTAAATTATAAATTTCTTCAACTATAAAATCTGTAAAGTACTGCAAAACAGTAACATATCAATGATATCTTTTTGATTATATTTCTCACTTAAAACATTCAAAATTGAAACTATTAGTGATGAGATTGAGAGGTAGATGGGGTGGTTAGGTGGTGCAGTCAATAAAGCACTGGCCCTGGAGTCAGGAGGACATGAGTTCAAATCTAGACTCAGACACTTAACACTTACTAGCCGTGTGACCTTGGGCAAGTCACTTAACCCCAATTGCCCTGCCTCCACCTCCCCTCAAAAAAAAGTGAGATTGAGAGGTAAAATGGAATAGTGGATAGAGTGAGTATTGAATGTAGGGTCAGGAAGAACTGTTCAAATTCTGCTTTATTAACTCATTATCTGTGTGAACCTGGGAAATACACATTACCTCTCTCTCCTGTTTCCTTATCTGTAGAAGTGGGATAATATTAACATCTATTTCACATACCTGGAAGGATCAAATTAAATAATATATGCATAGTGCTTTGTATAATTGCTATATAAATGTAAATTCTTAACTGGACATTAGCAAGGGGACATTCATAGTAATTGATTTTTTTTTTCTTCAGTGACTGGAAAGCAGTACCTCTTCAATAGTCAGACGGGTGAAATCAAGATGCTGAACTAGTGAGAAAAATGAAAAACTACAGAATCCTGGAGAAGACAATTGATTTGACAAACATAACAATCATTATAGCTCTATGTCTTCATGTATATTTAGATGTGTTTGAAAATGGCTTTTATGAAACAAAACCTCAAACAAGAAAAAAGGATGTCTAACTGCTTACATTTTCATGCTTTTGTGTATTACTCATGTTTTTATCTGCCTGATTCTTTGCTGCAATTACATTAGTGTTCATATAGTATGCTGGTGATTATTGCTTGTTAGATAAATATTTCACCATAGGCAAAATATCAGTGGAAAATAAAATGAAAGTTGCACCTGTTTGTAGATAGGATTCTGTCTTTCTTTCTTAGATTATGGTGATATATTGTGAATTCAAGTGTAGACAAATTAAAGAAATTTAAAAAATATCACAGAACTTTTCTGCCAAATACCTTAAAAACTAACTCAAAAGTAAATAGATTTATATGATGTCTTTCAGCTCTAAAATTCTGTAATTCTGTGGTTTATGGTAGAATCTTCGAAAAGTTATTTTTATTTTCTTCTTAATATGAAGACAAAATCTTTTGATTAAGGTGATTAAAACTAATGCTTACAGTTTAGTTTACTCTCAACTGAGCCTAAAGTACTGTAATTATTAGACACTTTGAAAGCTAAGATATGTGTATATTTGTTCCTTGGCCTGAAATTTCGAGCTTCTGACTGTTGGAAATTCATCAAAAGGTGAGTTTATCTCAATTTGGATTAAAATAGTAATACTTATTATTATTATTCCCATTACAACCATAAATAATAGGCAGTTGAGTACAGTCCCAAAGTCAACCACTGACTTCACTATCTGATATTATTCCCTTTCGTTCTCTCTACACTTCAGACAAAATGGTTTCTTCTGTACCCCTCCTGAGCCCCAAAGGCATACAGCTCTAAGCCTTTGATCATACTAATATAGATGCATAGAATGTCTACCTTGATCCTGTTTTTCTTGTTGAATTCTAAACCATTTTAAAAGTTCAACTCAAATGCCTCTTCTCCATTCAGGACAGACTGGTTCAGGACAGACTGGGGGAAGAAGAAAAAGATCTCCTGCATGAGACAGATGGGATGATGATAACTAAGCTATGTAGTGAAATCATAGCTGTTCAGCTTTAATTTTATTTCTACCTTCTTTGAAAAGAATGACCTTTGGATTGCAAAGATCACAACAAAACTGGCAAGTAGGTAGTTAATACTCATGATAAATAGGAAGATTACAGGGGAACATCTACCTTTCCTTGATGAGGTCGAGCCACCAGGACCAGAAGAACTACATGCCAGGGTACTATAAGAACTGGTATATGTGTTACAGAAACAATTTCAGTGATCCTGGAAGAGGGATAAGAAATAACATTTATTAATTACTTATGTGCCAAATTTTGTACTAAATTTGATCCTTTAAAAAGCACCAGGGCTGTGTGGACAGCAAGACAGCCCAGGGCTTGTTGGGGAATACTGTGACTGAAAGGTTCAGTCTCTGGACATTAGGGGTCCAGAATGAAGTGAATCACATTCACAAACTAAGGGCTGTGGTTTATGTGTTTGTTCTTTGATGGATGGGAAGGATTGGCAACGGACCTTCAACCTTTCCAACCCACCCTGGAGGGTGTGCTTCTTGCCTCACACACTTCCCAGACCTTTGTTAATGTTGGTTCTTTCAGAAACTTGAGAATTAACTTTTGGGAGCTGAACTCCTCTATGCACACAACTTGTAGTTGGATGTTTGAAAGGCAGAGAGTGGAAGAGGAAACACAGGAACCAATTACACATTCTTCATGAGTTGATTTTGGGGTATATTTTAAATTTGATGTGATGGTTCAGAGGAAAGGGGCCCAGTGGCCACAACTGGCTCCCTTTGCAGAGAAGTGGCCTTTGCAGATTTCCACATGTGCCTTCAACTTCCAGTAGCTCAGACTCTATGTTAAGGAGCTCCAAGCTGCTGAGTACCTGGGGAAGAGTTGGCATTTTTCACAAAAAAGAAAAGGCCCTCTTTCTACTTCCTTATTCCTTATCCCCTACCTTATTTTGACTCCTATTTCTTCTTCCTCTCTTCCCCAAACTTTTACTCTCAATATGTTATGTCCCAGGAGCCTAAATGAGAACATACATGTCATCTCTGTGCTTCTGGAAACCAAAGGGCCCTATTACTATCCTCCTTGGGCACTGCCTAGGGATCCACGCATACCTGACCCTGACGTGTGGCAGTTATTGAGAACTGCCCAAATTTCATTAAAGGGCCATTGTGAAATTCAAGACTGAAAGGAGAGGGGCTCTTAGGATGCCATTTTACAGCTGAAGAAACTGAAGGAGGCAGAAGTTGTCCAGGATCACTTAGCTGATTAAATATTTGTAACCAGGAATTTGAATTCAGTGCTTTCTTACTTCAGGCCTAGAGCTCTATCCATTGCTCCACTTAGCTATCTCAGAGAGAATGTGAAGAATTAGAACAGGTTAGATATTGTGTTGAATTCCAAAATATTTAAAAAAAAAGAATTGGGTTTGCAAAGTATAGGCTAGTGAGTTTCATTTCAATTACTGGCATAAAGACATATGAAAAATACAATTAATGGACCTTTAAATTATGAGATAACAGTCAGTTGGATTCATAATTAGTTGAATCATTTGCTATAAATAATAGCTACTAGTTTAATATCAATTTGGAAGACATACTCCAATGAACTGTTCTACAGATCTATGCTGCTTAATATTTTTATCAATAGCTCAGATATAAAGGTATAGATGTTCTAACTTATCAGTGTTTTATCTTTTCTAATATCTTGCTTAGTACTCTGTTCAAAATAAGTCCTTAATAAATGTTGGTTATATTTAAGTTTGTATTTATAGTTAATGTATGATTTAAAAAATTCCTGCCAGCTTATGTCTTCAGAGAAGTTCTTGTAGGGCAGCTAGGTGGCACAGTGGATATAGAGTGCTGGTCCTGGAGTTAGGAGGACCTGAATTCTAGCTCTAGTTGTGTGACCCTGGGTAAATAATAATCGATCTTCTGTTTGCCTTAATCCAATGAAGGAAATGGCAACATTCTAGCATATTTTCCAAGAAACCCCAAAGGGGGTTACAAAGAGCAAAATACAATGTATCAACTGCAATGAAAAATCAACAGAAACGAAAATCTTATATTAGGATTGTCAAATAGTTGAAATTTATCTCCGATGTCCCTTCTTTGTACCTGATATACTTTCATGCCATCCCCTAGTTGACGAGAGCCTGCATTGTCCAGCCCTATGCAGCCCTGTTTTATAAGAACAATGCCAAATTCTATGAACTTTGTCTGCTATACTCTGCTAAAATCCTTTGTGCTTCATGTTTCATTCCCTCAGGACCATGGATTCTGCTAAGTGACAGCTAGCTAATTTGATAAATGAATCCTTGCTAATTTTTGATATTCATTATTAATGAGAGATGGCTCTTAAGAAATGTATATTTTAACAGTGTCCTCTGAAGATAATATCTTTAATCAAAGGGAGAAACTATATAATGAATGCCAATATTATCCCAATGATTTGACCTCACTAAGAACATCTTTCATGTATTGAATTCCCTTAACATGGCATTCCATCTCTTGTCCCTATGTCCTTACATAAGCTGTTGACCAAGCCTTCAGTATATTCCCTCTACACTACTCTTTTAGAAATTCCTGTTGTATGTGTTTAAATACAAGCACACACACGCGCGCACACACGCACACACACACACACACACACACACACTTCCCTTGATGTCAAGGACTTTTGCATCCTCAACACAGGTTCAGTATCTGGTCAGTACAGGGATACTTACAGATATTTAAATAGAATTGACTCAGTCTTCTACCTTACTCTATTAATACAGATGTAATCTGCATCTCATTATCCTTTCTCCATACCTTAAAGGATTTTTAGGGTTGGAGGGAATAACCAAACTAATAAAATCAAGAGCATCATATTATTTTTTCTAAAAAAGAGCAAAAAAATATATCCTTTTTTCTTACTGATTATGCAACCTAGAAATATAATACACCTTTGTATAATATTTATTTGATTTAATCTTTAATAATTCCTTGGCTTATTAAAAACTATTACATTTTACCAATTCTGAAAACTAGAAAATATCCATGTCTAGATGCAAATGAAAGGGCATGATATTAACTAGGAAGAAAAAAAGAGGTTTATATTATTATTCTCATCCTCATATCTGCAACATCATTTGCCTCAAATATCTAATCATTTGCAAAATCTTGCCATTTCTATTAACACAACATCTCTCATTCTCTCTGCTCACATGCCATGACTCTATTTCAATCTAATACCATCTCTTGCCTGGACCATTGCAATAGCCTCTTTATTGGCCCTTCTGCCTCAAGTCCATCTTGAAATTAATATAAACTTTGGGTTAAGGGGCAAATACTGGCTATGTATGTAAGACCACTGATTAATAAAGAAGAAGCTGCAAGGTGCCAGTTAAATGTTCCCTGTTGATTGTTTTCTTTAACAAATCTCTTATTTTCTTTTTCTTATTCTTAGCTAACATGCTCCATCTGCTGGTTTTGTAAGGAGTTACTTATTAATATTTTATATGCCATGTGGTTTATTCATTACTCTTATTTTGTCTAATAAAATTTGTTTAAAATAACAAGTCACAGAAATTTTTGCTTGAAAAAATTAAGATATATCAAAATTGAAATGTATAGAAGAATATATGGTATATACACATATTTAAATATGTATGAAATTGATAACCATTACATCTAGTTAATAAGTGAGTTTAGACATTTAATATCTAATTAGCCAAAAAACTGTTTAATACAGAAAAATTATGGAAAAACATAACTTTCTTCTACTTAATTTTTAGTTAAGAAAGCTAAAAGAACATTTGGCCATTTAATTCTTGGAAACATAAAATCCTTCAATTGTCATATCTTTTACAAAACCTAATTTTGTATATTTTAAGTCAACCTTTTCTAATTTCCCATGAATCTTCTGATCAAACTCTTCACATATTAAGTAAAATGAATGGATAATAAAACATTATTAAGCCCATCTTATGTTCTAGGCACTTTTCTAAGCTTGGGAGCTTTGGTAAATAACTGCTCATGAAAACTGGGTTTATCTTAGATTTGGTAAACAACTATTAATGATGTGTTTGTCTCCCAAATCTGGAAAATGATCCATATACACTAGCTCATGATATTAGATTTCATTGATAGTTTCCTTTCATCATAAGCTTAGGTCACTATTCAGAAATTAGGTGTAATTCATAAACACCTTTAGCCAGGTCAATCAAAACTCACCATAAGCTCCACCAACAACTTGCTCCTGGTATACTTGTTTCTGAGTCTTAACTAGGACAACCTCCTACACTCCCCTGATTTAGAAATATGAGTATCGTATGTTTACTGAGAACAGAGCTGACTGACAGAGAGTTGACAAAATGCCACCTAGGGCAGGAGGAGGGTGGCTGGAGGGGTGGGTTAGGTTATCTTTAGCACTTTAGCACTTTCTGACAAATCTTACTCTTTATTCAGGGACACAGTCATAATGCATGTCACAGTAAAGTTTTGAATATATTTTACTCTCATTCCTGGACCTTGGATCATTAGTTGCTTGTCTTCTGTTTCCAAAAAGGATGTCATGGGTGATGTCTTGACTTGTGGGTGAATTGGATTTAAGTGAGGCAAAGTTGCACAGTTATTAGCCTCCCTCTCTCTTCCAGAATCATCACAGTCCAGGAGCAAGACAAATGTCATGATGATGGGTGATGGTCTGGGATACAGTGTGGTGAAATCCTAATAAATCTGCCCCTAGCCCCAATATTGTAATTTCATTATAGGCCCCACTGTATCTACCTAGCGCCCACCCCAAATGTCCTAACTTTTTATATGCCTCACTGCTCATTAGAATAACAGGTGTGTTTATGAACTCTTAGTTACCACAGAAACAGCAGGAGGGTCCATGTTATAGGAACCTAGATATTGCCTCTACCTAGTCACTGCCCCAAGGCCCATTCCTACAGAAACAGGGGTGTTCTTGTATTCAATCACAATCAAGTCATCTATCTAGTCCAAGACAAGACCACAATACCTAATTATTTATCTTGACCAGATAGGACCACAATAGCTGGTAAATTAGAGGGCAGCATGACCAGAATGTTTAACCACCAAACCATAGATGGGACCCCTCCTCCATTACCTAATCCCTTAACAAACTCCTCTTACCTTTTTAATACTAATTATATTCCTATGTTCTATGTAAATTTCTGCTATGTAATTGTATCTTTACCCTATAAAATCCATCTTGCTTGGGGCGGTTAGGTGGCACAGTGAATAGAGCACCGGCCCTGGAATCAGCAAGACCTGAGTTCAAATCCAGCCTCAGACACTTGACACACTTACTAGCTGTGTGACCTTGGGCAAGTCACTTAACCCTGATTGCCCTGCCTTTCCCTCTCCAAAAAAAGAGCAAAAAAAATCCATCTTGCTTTCTTTGAAGTTGCTGGTTCCTCTTGGAACTTAGACTGCTTCATGAGAGGTGTCAATCTCAATAAATGCCTATACTTGGATTAGGGGAGGTCTGACTGAATTCTTTGAGATGGTTCTACCACAATATATTATTAAACCCCAATGCTTTTTGAGTGGGCAGAGCCCCTACCTCAAAAGTTTTTGGGAGGGCAGAGCCCCCACCTCAACAGTTTTTTTGAATGGGCAGAGCCTCTACCTCAACATGGTGGATGACCTTGGCATCTTTGATGTCTGACCAAGCTCTCAATGCTTCATAGTACCTGCTTCAGCTGCCTTCATGGTCACTGGAACAAATTGTTCTCATTTGCCCATTCCACCAAGGGAAGTCTTTACATGCTTGGGCTAGACACCCCTCTACTACCCGTTACTGATGGGTTTGAGGCCTATGGGTTACCCTTAACTTGGTTTAGCCCATCTGTTGAGATGGCTTACTGTGGTGTGGCTGCTGTGCATTATATGGTTTCTTGGAGTCACAAGGGAGAGTTGAGTGCCAGGTAGACAAAGGTGGATGAGCAGCCCAGAAAAGGGCACCACAAGCCCTCACACCTGAGTCCTCCTGAACACCTCATATGCCCTGTACAATTAGTAGAGTAATGGAGGAGCAGTGTGGAGGCAAAACTTATAGCCATTTTCCCCATGGAGAATTTAGATAAAAGAGAAGCATATTTGTGTGTTATAGTGGGGGAAAAAGTGCTAAATCTGGAATCCAAAGAACCAGTTTCACATACTGCTCTGATACCAACTACTCATTTGGGAAAATACATTTAACTTTTCTTACTTCTCTCACCTATAAAATGAAAGAGATGGAATATCCCTATGCTTCCTTCTTTAAATTCCACAGCAGTAAGGATAGAGTGGAAGGAAGGGAGTTGTCACATCCCTACCATTTCTTCACAATAGCTGCTTCTTTTTCTGAATCATCTTTGTCACTAGTTCCACTAGTTAGTGGTGCTTATAGCCTTGGATTCATCCAAACAATTACCAATTTCTGTCCTTCCAGTACATCTCTATCCAAGTGTCCCTACATAATCATAGACTTTCTGCTGAAGAGACCTTAGAGCATTGGTTCTCAACCTTCCTAATGCTGCCACCCTTTAATACTCTTATGTGGGTGTATGTGCATGTGGGCAGACCTGCCTGAAGATGCATAGAGGAGCGGTGTCTTGTTCTTAAGACCATCAGAAATATGTGTTTTCTGATGGTCTTAGGCAACCCCTATGACCTCTGTGAAAGGGTTGTTAGACGTCCCCCCAAGGGTAGTGACCCACAGGTTGAGAACCTCTGCTTTAGAGGCTTTGTATTCTAACTCTTTTCTTTCTTTCTTTTTTGGAGGGTAATTGGGGTTAAATGACTTTCCCAAGGTCACACGGCTAGTAAGGGTTAAGTGTCTGAGACTGCATTTGAACTCAAGTCCTCCTGACTCCAGGGCTGGTGCTCTATTCAATGCACCACCTAGTCACCCCTGTATTTTAACTCTTAATTAAAACATGAATCCCTTACTAGGTCAGGCTCACAGTTCTTTGTGTCCCCAGTATTCAGCACTGTTCCTTCTTTTTACATACTTTTTGTGCAATAATACTGGGTCATTGATTCCTAAAATCTTTCAGCAGCATCCTCACTAGTTTCTATGTCTGCATCTTCTCTTCTCCTCCATTACACAAATCTGTATGAAATGAATGTAATTACCATATCACTGTTGTGCTCAAAAGCCTTTAATGGTTCTCCTTTAACCAACAAATAAAGGTCAGATTCCTTAGCTAGGCCATCAAGACCCTACTCCTTCTAGACTAGAGGCAACATTCTTTTCCAGCATTATCTCATGCAATTTACCTTCAAGTGCTTTTGAGCACAGTGCCAAAGTGGATTTCTAATTATTCACCAGATATATCTCACAATCTATTTCTATGCTTTTTGAAATTTTACCCCTTCTTCAAGACCAGCCTTCTGCTCTTGGAAATCTTATCTGGGTGAAGCAAATGGAAATGCTTTGTCCTTTATAATTTGTATATGTGATCTGTAGTCATTTTTGGATTGTAAGGTCCTTGGAGGCAGGGAGTATGCCATTAAAAAATCTTTGTACCCCTTACTGTGTCTAAAACCCAGTGAACTTTGAATATTAGTTGTTTAATAAATTCTTATTGAACTAATAGATAAACATCACATTGATATGTCTATCATTTAGTGACCAATTCTCATTCTAAGTCTGTAGAAATTTATGACAATAAACTAGTCATTTTTCTCATCTATACATTGTGAATGTTAAAGATTACGTACTTTATGGATCAAAGTGAAAGAATTATTTCTTTTAATTATAATAGAAAAGTGGGCTATTTTGAAATTACTAAATTGATGTCTTCTTTTCTATGTTAAAGTATTTAACACATGTTTTCAAACCCACAGGCAGTAGTAAAGAATGGATAAGAGATATAAATTCTCTTCATGCATAAGGGAATCTTAAACACCAGTCCAAAGTTTTTCATAGAGAAATAAATTTATCAAATGATATGATTTACAGGTCATTTCTACTATAACATTCCTACTACTTGCTTGCCAGTACTTGGATCATATTAAAACCATCTGTTATCCTGCTGGTGTTAAGTAGTCCTCAAACATTTTTCTTTTTACAAATTCAAACTCTGAGACCACTAAAATAATGCAGAAGCTGTAGAAAAGCAAAGGGGAACAGAGAACTCATATAAATTAAGATTGTACCTTACTTCTTAATGAAAAATATTGGCCTCTTTCCATATGTATTGATGCATTCAAAACAAAATCGTTTTATGTGATATCAGCTCATATGGTATATTTTGGCTAACATTTTAAATGGAATAGCATAAATGGGCATTATGTTGATTTTTTAAAAAAATGTTTTTTTCTACTACATATAAAATTTTGTGCTTCAAAGATAATAGTTGAAAAACTTCCAAGTTTTGTCAAAATATTAACATTTTTCCAATGATCACTGAATAAATGAGAGTACAAATCAAGGTTGGATTAGTATCATAAATATCATCAAGCATTTATTTTTAAGTGTTAGCATTTATGTAATTTTATCCTTTATAAATATTATAACAGATCCATCTGAGGAATAGGTGCAAAATTAAGAATGATACTCTTTATGTCTCACATAATATAAATGTAATATTACTGTAAATGCTTCATATAAACCATCAAGTACCTTAACTATGAATTATCTTTTCAAATTTTTTTTATTATTTCAACATACATTTGCCATGTAACTACTGAGAAATCACTGTGTCAGTTTTAGCCATTGTGGGAGATATAAATATGAGTAAAACATGTTCCCCCTGTTCAAAAATCTTACAGTCTGGTAGATCAGATGACATGTAAAAATGATTATAATACAAGACAATTTGTAATCAATGGAGGGAGAATTCATAAGAATATTGTGAAGGGAATGTAATACAGACCATCTGGACAGAAGGAAGAAATAGATGCAGAGTTCAGGAAGCAGATTATGAAACTCAAGGAAAAGTACCATATAGTAGTGAGGGAGGACTTTAATTATCAACATCTGGAGTTCTGTTTTCTGCCAAAAACAAAGTGACTGCTAAATTCTGGACTTTTCTTAATTCTCATTTCACTTCCTGGAATGAAAAAGAAGGAATTGTTCTCTAGGGACTAATTCTGACCAACTTGTTGCTGAAATAGAAATAATAAAAATTTTTTGGGGGGTGTGGGGTGGGAGTCAACTTCAATCTCAACCACTACATAAAAGAATTTATGAAAGAAAAGGGGAAAGACAGAAAGTATTTAAAATATACTATAGATTTGGGGAATATAGTTTTCAGAATATTAATAAAAATAGAGGTGTCTACATTGGATTTGATGGCCTAAAATTTCACCTTCTAATAGAACAGATGTCACCAGAATAATGAAAGGACTATGATTGCTGAGTCCATTTTGAAAGATCATGGAGAATGGGAGAAGTATAGTAGCACTGAGAAAGAGCTAAGATGTTAATTTTCAGAAAAGGGGAAAAGTTCAAAAAGACTATAAACTATAGGCCAGTGATCTTGGCTTCAATTCCTAGCAAAATTATAGAAGTCTTATTCAAGGGGTAATTTGTATACATTTTAAAATGCAAAGGAGTCATCATGGTCTTCTGAAGAATAGGTCATGCCAAACAAACCTTATTTGTTTTTGTGACAGAGCAAACAGACTTCTATGTCCCAGGAATGCTGTAGACCCAATATACACAAATTTCAACAATGCATGAAACCAAATCTTTCAAAAACCTTGCAGATACAATATGGAGATGTGAGCTAGATTACAGTGCAGTTATAGTAGGGAAATTCAGATCTTCGTCAGTCAATACACGTTGACTAGGCACTTACTATGTGTCATCACTGAATTAAGACGACCTAGGGATACAAAAATACAACAAAATCATTTTTTCTGCCCTCATATGGGGAAGACAATAATTTTGTGCATGCTGTATACATATACATATACATACACATACATATATATAATTTTTTTATATATATGTATATGTATATATTGTCCTTTGCTTTGAAGAGGACCAATAACATCACCAGAGGATGTCTTGACCTGAGTGTGAATTGGATTTAAATGAGGCAGAATCGCATAGTTCTCAGCCTCACTCTCTCTTCCAGAGGCACTGAAATTCAGTCATATATAGTCTAAATGGAAGTTGATCTGAGAGAGTAAACTCTAGCATAAGCATAATAATTCTGGTAGCTGTGGGCAGGATTCATTGAATAAGTAAGAGCATAGAAGCAAGGAAATTATTGAATAGTAACACGGCAATGGTTCAGACCAATGGGGTGGAATTAGTAGGTAACCAGGGGATAGAAGGGAAAGTATAGATGTGGAAGGCATTGTAAAAGAAGATTGAACCAGACTTCATTACAGATCATCTGGTAGGGAGACAATAAAAGAAGTCAAAGGTGACTTTAAGGGTTTGAGCTTTGTGTACTGGGACAATAGTGGAATCTTTGAGAAATAAATAAGTCAGAAGAAACATGAATTAATTCAACTTTTTTCTTTTTTAGAGAGAGGGGCTGATGAATGATGAGTTCATGTTGAATTTGATGTGTCTACTGATAGGTTAAACACATATATTTAGATGAAGAATGTTTTTCTATAAATTCTATGCTGACCTTTATGTAACCCCACATAATATTAAAGTTTACTTTCATATGTTTTTATTTGAAGAGTAATGGCAGTGTTAGAGGTCAAAAATACTTTATTTACAGTGTTTCCTTGAATAGCATTTGTCTAAATTTGGCTTTTACTCTCTCTTTCTTTTTTAGCTTTGGCTAATTCTGACCATCCTTTTTTGTCATCTTTCCAAATGTCAGCAATGAATAATTTTGTCTCTGGAACACCTTTGTTTTCAACTGAAGACAACATTTAAAAAAATATTGCCTTTTTTATGTTGCTAATTTATTCCAGATTTCAATCAGTCAGGTTTCTGTGGAATTTAAGAACCTTTTAAACAAATAAGGGAAGCGAATATTTAGTAGCACTCTGCTATTAAGAATAAAGACCTGATTTTTATTAACTCATTCTGATATTTATTCAGCATTAATTATTTTTAGATAAGTAGATAAATTTTAAAAGTTGATGAAACTGACTTACCCCAAGTCCTAGATATAGCTCCAAAATAAAAAAGAACTTAGCAACGAAGAGACCATCCAGTAAAGCTGACATAAGCAGCTCATTCATGCATCCAAAAGAGACCGCAATAAATTGACAATGAAATGAACCATGGAATCAGAAAAATGGAATGCTGTCAAACTGTGTCACCTTGTCTTATGTGCTGTTCTGGCCTACTTGCTAGGCTTAATTAAAAATTAAAATAAACAACAACAACAAAAATGTCCTATGATTTGATATGGAAATTACTCAGTTTAAATACTCAAAAATACTGAAATAAACAGAGAAGTAGTAAAAAGACAGAAAAGGAAGCTATACCAAGACTTCTTACAGGGCATTGAAATCATAAGTAGATATTCTAATATGGGTTCTGATTTTCTAGGCAAGCTTACTAGAAGTAGTTGATTCCCGTTAAGCAATTAACATTCCTTAATTGCCAGAGGGGCATAATCATCTGTAGTCAGTTTTCTTAGTTATAGCCAACTGGGGGGGGGCAGCTAGATGATGCAGCGGATAGAGTTTTGGCCCTGGAATTGGGAGGATCTCAGGCACTTCCTATCTATGTGACCCTGGACAAGTCACTTAACCCTGTTTGCCTCAGTTTCTTACTTTTAAATGAAATGGAAAAAGAAAATGGCAAATCATTCTAGTATCTTTATCAAAATAATCCCAAATGGTATAATAATCAGACATGACTAAAACAAATCAACAACAGAAAAGTCAATCATGACATTCTTTAACCACCCAAAACTTCTCCTTTCCTGCATCTCTCTCCATATATATTCACATAAATACACACTATATATAATGCATAATATAGAATGTATAGAGATCTACACAATACACGTACACATGTATGTACATATATATGTGCATATGTTTGTCCATTTATTTGTCTATAGCCATTCAAACCTCCATTACTGATAAGAACTGGCTCTAGAACATGCCTGTAATATGAAAACACATACGTGGCAAAAGCAGGGTGTGTGTGTGTGTGTGTTTGATATCACAAGAGTGCGGTGGAGCCAGCTTAAGTTGCTTATAATATTTTCATTGGGAATATTTAGATCTTGGAAAATGGTATTCTAAATCAGGGTTTGATTTCTTTCAATGATCATCTGAGACTCAAGAAAATGATGGAGCAAACACTACAAATGCAGATTAAATTTTAAAGCGTGTTGTGTTTCCTAAGAACTAGTTGTTAAACATTTACCAGTATACCTTTGTGTATGTACACACTCCTCATTTGAGTGGGGACCAGAATTCTCATTTGGTAAGGGACTCTCAGTAGGTAAATCTTGTTTACCAACACAAATCGGCAGCACTCTACAATTTATAAATTCAAAGAGTTGCCTAGAACATTGAGAGGTTATGTGACTATGGTCACAAAAATAGCGTGTCTCAGGGGCAGTATTTGAACCAAAATCTTGATTTTGAGGGTGCCTATCCGCTAGGCTATGTTTTCTCTCTCATAAGCATAAAATTTCAAAATGCTTTAAAAAACTAAATGAACCATATATGAAATAACCTAGTAGTTTACAGCAGTTGTTAAATGTTTAAGGCAAACTGTTTTATCAATAGGAATGTTAATAGAAATAAAGAAGAATGTATTGGTGGAATCCTCTTTAGCTTGGCAATCAAATGACTTTTGTGCATTGATATTTATCATTAAATAAATGAGACTTTTCACTATATTGCCTGCTTATATCTGCAGCTTCCATTTATGATGAACACAACATTTAATAATGGTCATAAAATATTAATAATACTTATAAATATGAAAATTTCTTAAAATTAGTAGACACAGTCTTTGACTCTCTTATAACCTACAGCCTCCTGGATTTGTCAGCTGCTAAATAATTTGGTCTAGTAAAGAGCTGGAGAAATGAATGATTTGGGGGAGAGTCATGTCAATCCATCAGCACCTCCGTCCTGATAAGATGACACCTGAAATATTTAGCTCCTGGTATATGGATAATACAATATTTCAATGCATCTCACATTTTCAACTTTCCTTCCATATATAAGTAATATAAATGAATATTTGAAAAATAGCAATTGCCAGAAGAAAGTACCGCTATCAATCCTGGCGAAAATTATGTCTTATACTTTTCTTTCAGAGGAGGAAATAGCACTACTGTGAATGCCTAGGCAAAAGATGCCTAAGGGAGAAATTATTCCAAAATCATGCAGTGTCTTTCCTTTTAATCAATGAGAAACTTCAGAAGTCAGCATGGAGAATGATTATTTCTGTTCTTTTGTCATAAAGAAAAACATAGAAGACTGGAAGGCTGAAAATATGTGGCAGTAAAATATCAAGAGTTAGGAGAAGTTCAAACGCAGTTTGACTCAAGCAACATGATTTGGAAGGATAACAAACATGAGAATAAAAGGGAGGACAATCAGACTCTAAAGATTCATAGACCAACCTTGGAGATTCCTATGAATAACATCTACAATTCAGGAGGCCAGCACTTTTCCTGTTGAAAATGACAGTGTCCCTGACTTGTTAATATGCTTCATGCAGGGGAAATGTCTTGTAATTATACAACAGCAAACTGGAAAGAAAATACACCAATGGGAATAAAAAATACAATCCCGGAAAGAAAAGATGAAGGATTTCTCTCCTGAAATATTTCAACATTTGCTCAATCATTCAATGTTTATTAAGCTCTTACTATTAGCTAAAAACTGTGAGATGAGCTAGGGATACAAAAAAAAAGTCAAAAGACAATCTCTGGCCTCACGGAGCTTATATTCTAAAGGGGGAGACAATGCGCAAACACATAAATACAAAGCAAGGTTAAATAGAAATAATTAACAGAGAGGAGACACTGGTATTAAGAGGGATAGGAAAGTCTTTCTGCAGAAAGTGAGATTTTAGTAGCCACTTAAAGGAAGTCCAGGAGGTCAGTAGTCTGAGCCAAGGAAGAAGAGCATTCCAGATGTGGGAGAGAGCCAAAGCAAAAGCCAGGAGTAAAGAGATAGAATGTAATATTTATTAAAAGCCCTTAGTACAGAGTCTAATACAATCTAAGTGTTTCGCAAATGCTTGTTGCTTCCCAATCTCTCTCCTAACTGTTAATGTCTCCTTCCCAAAATGACCTATTAATTTTGTTTCAGTGTACTCACTGTCTCCCCTGAGAGAGTAGAAATTTCTTGAGGGCACGGACAATTTCACTTTTGGTTTTGTATCCCTAGTGTTGTGTTTGACACATAGTAGGTACTTAACTAAATGTTTGATGATTAATTGATTTAGAGGTTTTGCCTTCTGTCATGAATAAAATCCCCATGAACCTATCAAACTTAATTAATAGTGTGAGTGGGGTTGTTACATGAATCAATTTCTTTTGATATCCGATAGGAAAAGATAAAATAACATCTGTGTTATGTCTTCCCTGAGGGCTTTTTGACTCTCATAAAGCCTAGGGAAAACTAAGGAATTCCATATAATTTTATTTGTTTATTTTGGTCTGTCAGAAATTATAATAAAAAATATTTTTATAAGAAAATATAAAGTAACATTGTATATCACTATTTTGCAGGGTCTTCTAAGTCATCAACAATGTTAGACTTTGCTAAATTTATTTTCAGAAATTAAAAAAAATTCAGTCTTCAAAGATGAGTAGGATTTACCTGGTAAAGTGTGGGGAACGGGATGATTCCAGAAAAGGGAATGTTATGAGACCAGAGCTTCATAGAGCCTTTTGTAAAGGTTCAAAAGGAAGCCTTCAATGACTTTTCTAGATTTTTTTATCTTTGAGGGGATGATTTGTTGTTTCCTGCATAGCCAGGAAAGAATCATGCTGATGGCTTTCATACTTAAAGTAAGAAATGTTACCATCTGCATGAAAGACTATGAAAAGGTTGTGATGCATTGCTTGAAAAGATTTCTATGTTGACTGTGGAGATAATCTTTCTTGGTAAATCCTTCTAGCATTTTTTAAAAGGTTCTGCTGCTTGACTTAAATCTCTCTTCCCTGGACAGCATGGTATGTATGTATGTATGTATGTATGTATGGATGGATGGATGGATGGATGAGTGGATGGATGGATGAACAGATAAATGTTAAAGCTGTTGCTTTTTTTTAAAGATATTCACTTTGAAAAGGATTGTACCAATTGTTTTCACTTAAATGATCTATTTAGATGAAATGGAAAAGAACAACTCATCATAACTGATTTTTTAAAATAGAGAACAAAGTAACAAATCTCTTTTTTATAAGTGTAAAATAACAAGCAAAAATGCTTTTATCACTATATTTTGGTCAGTGAAAAATACCATTCACAAAACAAGCATTAATTTTCACTTTCTAGGTGCAATGCAGTATTCTAGCTTCTGAGGTGGGTGGATTGAACCAAAGACAACTAAGATTTGATCCTTCTCAAGGAGTTTCCAATCTTATTGGGGGAATTATACACATTCACATATACTTGAATTATAATGCTAGTAAGAATATGCTAATATGATAAGTCCTCAAGAAAAGCCCAAGCAAAGCACTCTGAGATCAAATGAGGAAGAGATTATTAGCAAATACGCAGATCAGGGAAGACTCCATTGAAGAGGGAGCCTTTAAACTAAGCCTTGAAGGATGGGTAGCTTTTCAAGAGAATTGGGGAGAACATTTCAAGCATCAAGAAAGACAAAGGCAAATTTTTGCTTTTCTGTGTATCTTTGGATCATTATTTTTTAAAATTTTCTGACTTTTTCTCAACAAATTCCCTTCAAAGTATTCTATATGGAAACAAAAATTTCTAGGTAAGGAATTGAAGGGAGTGAAAAAAAAATTCAAGGCATGTGATAAAATAAGAGAAGGCAGAAAAAGTTCCATCAAAAGTGTAAATTATAAATAAAGTAGAATAGTGTGAGACCTACCAAATTAAAAACTTTGTCAGTTCTTCAGTTTAATTTTCATCAGTTTCATTAGTTTAATTGTAGAGAAAAAAATTTCTAAGTTTTGGTGTCTTGATTTCTATATTAAATTAATACAAGCTAAGTTGTATTTACAAAATCCTAAGATTTTTTAATTTAAAAAAATTATCTGTTGATTCAGTGTGTGAAATACTTTGACCTGAAATATACAAATAACTGAGGGAAGAATGATTATTTTAATTTTTTGGTTAGCAATGTTTTGACTTTGACAATTACCTCATTTCCCCTCTTATTTTGCAAGTATAAACAGCCCAACTATCATGCATTTTTCTACCCCATACTAGCATATATAAGATTCATTAGATTTAAACTAATTTGGGCAAAAAGAGGACAGTTTTAATTGACCTTCTTTTCAAGGTATCTGGATGATCTGCAGAATACATTAATTTCTTTCCAAAACTCATTTTAAGTTTTTCACATCTTTTAGAAGGAGGAGGAGGGAGTCATTTGACATTAAGGGTAATTGGAGATTATCCTGAATTAGGCAAGCAAAAATTGCAAGTTAATTAATGATGCAAAGCATCTCTAAACTTTAAAAAAATATTGGTCCTGTGTTTGGGATAGAAGAATGATTTCAGATGAAAAACAGATGGAAAGGATCTAATTTCTAAGAAAGATAAAGCTTATATGCAGGCAAAAACACCCATTCTTCAAGTCTAAAGGGAAAAGAAAAATGGATTTGTAATTAAAGCATTCTTTTTGAAATATTCTTTGACTTAATCCTTAGAGAAAAAAATTCAGTTCTCGCTTTTATCCTCACACAGATAAAAACCAAACATTCCAATAACTTCCATAAAAATAACAGCAAGTAAATGCTATCTCTATTGGGTAGAAAGACAAACATGGTGGCATTCCAAGCTGTTCAGGGCAAATCACCATGATACCAGCTCCTTAGCTGAGTATAAAGAGTTTTCATGCACCTAGTAGGCTCCCAATCAAGACTGAGTATTGCATTTAATTAAGAGGCTGTGTGGTTGTAGAGATAGTATTATCCTGGGAGGACCTATGTTCTTCTCCTCATGGTGCCACTAAATTAATGGTGTATTTTTTGGGTAACTCACTTGAATCCTCTAGGCCTCAGTCTCCACATCTGTAATATGATCTCTAAAGTCTGTTAAAGATCTAATCTTCAAAAGAATACTATACTGAGAAGATGACAGAGTAAGAGTAGGGACCTGCTTGAGGTTTCCCCCCAGACCTTCCAGATACCAGTAAAAAATGACTCTAAACAAAAAAATACCATTCTGAAATTGATTTTAATAAGATAATAAAAATAACATTTGCAAGACATTTTGAAAACATCCTATTTGATCTTCCAAATACTGTCATGAACTATATGGTCTTGTAATGATCATTTTACAGATAAAGAAACTGAGGAAAATAGGGATTAATTGATTAGCTCATTATCATGTAGCTAGGAAGGATATAAGCTGAATTTTGATGGAGGTCACTCTGATTTAAGTCTACCACTCAATCTGTTTTGCTACTGTCTCCCATCAGACAAAGTATGAGAGGTCTTGAGATCTCAGATAAAAATAAGGAAGAGTATTGATGGACAAGATGGTAAAAGACTGGAATGGGCTACTTAAGCAAGTTCTGTATTATCTCTTGCTTAAAGTATTTAAGAGAAGACTAGAAAGCCTTTCTAAATGGACTGGAGAGTCCAGTACGTAAAGGCAAGTTAGGCTAGAGGTTATTTCTCTTAATAATTTTGCTAAATGAAACATTATTTCAGTCTCTGTACTCTGTGTAAACCATGGCTGTTGTAGCAGTAGCAGTCTGTATAGAGTGCTTTTGAGTTTTTCTGCAGTGAAGAAATGTATGATTTTCCAGGTCATTTTTGGACTATGTACCTAAGATGTATAAGGAACTACAAATGACATATATAATGAAAACATAATAAGCCTTTTAGCAAATGTATAGTTTATTTGCATTATTGTACTATTATTAGTGATGAAATATGACCGCTATATTGCTTATTCTAAAGCAAACTGAATGAAAAAATTATTGATCCTATGGACATGGATTGATAAAACCTTAATCTTCACTTTCAGGATGAAAGTAATCAGGAACTGACTGTCATTTTAATCCAGGAAAAGGCAAAGGGTACTTTTCACATCTTGAAACTACATACATACTGTTGGCAGTGAGGCAAAAGTGGTTACTACCTTCACAGCTGCAGCTAATTAAGGGAGCTACCTCCTCATCCTCTGCAGAAATGGCTGCAGGGCCATTTCTATAAAAGATAGTCAGGAGCAAAGAGCTACTGCTCCTTATTTCCAAACTAGCCTCCTCGTCCAGGTTCACTAAAAGGTTTCTCAGGGAGGATTCTGGGAGCTTATCTCCAGAGCTGAACTTGGTGGCTGCTTAGTGTTATTTGATGACTGGTTTGTCACATCACTCAGTGTGTTTGTGTATCTGTGGGTGTGAGAGAGACAGACAGACAAACAGATAGAGAGACAGAGACAGAGGCACATGGAGAGAGACAAAGAGAGAGACAGAGACACATACACAGAGATGGAGAAAAAGGCAGAGGCAGAGAGACAGAGACAGAGAGAGTAGCAGAGACAGAGACACAGAGACGGAGAAAGACAGAATGAGATGATGGATAGAGACACAGACCGTGAGATAGGGACAGAGAAAAGAGACAGAGAGACAGATATGGAGACATATAGAGACAGAAACAGAGATATTGACAGATACAGAGATAGAGAGAGAAATAAAGAGATAGAGAGAGAGGAGAGAGAGAGACAGAGAAAGAAGAGAAAAAAAGGAGAGGAGGTGAGCAGAGAAGAGGGGGAGAGGAAAGGAAGTGGGAAAGGGAAAAAGAGTATTTGTGTTCCTTCATCACAGAGTCTTTATCTTTGCCTGGGAGATAATCTTTCCTCATGAAAGTCCATTTGTCTGTATCTCTACATATTGATTTAGTCAAATACCACCCCCCCAATACATAAAGAGGCCAGTGAAAGTATTAGTCTCCATACATGAGCATCTATATAGGATAATATCTTACCAAGTTGAAGCCTGAAATATGTTCCTCATCAGAGGAAACAGACCAAGAAGATATAGACTGTGTCTCAGAGGCAAAGGCAGCTTCATTGCTAAATCTCTCACAGTCATTTATCAAGCTTGCAAACTATTATTCAATTTCATCTTCTTAGATTAAAATTAGTCTGATGATAGGAATGAACATATAGCTAAAGAAACAAAATGGACAAGTAATAACCATACTAGGGCATTGATTTTAAAACATACACTATGAAATCAAATATCACATGAAATATGATGCAATTCCTTTTGTTCTCTGATGAGAATTTGACTATAGTTTTCTAAAAAAAAAAGTCAAGCAATCAAATTTGGGTTACTATCAGGACTGACTTTTGCCTTGCTACATTATTCCAGTGAGAGATTCCAAGCTTTCAAACAAACATGAAGTTTTAACCACTTTTGATACGGATCAGCTGTTGGAAGAATTTCCTGTTTCTCTGAAATTTCAAATCTGAACATTGCCTGATGCTGATTTAACTCCCTTTGAAAACATGTTGAAGTGCTATGTGCTCACTCCTGTCTTTAATAGGGCAATATAGGAAATCATTGAAAATTATTTTGTTCAAGCACCTAAGTCGATGTAGTGTTCAGCCTGAAGGTTTCCATAGATCCATTCCCTTTTGCAAGACGTGATAGGAGATAAGTATTTTTTTTAAAAAAATTTATTAGTTAGGTTTCCTGCAAGGAAATATAAAAATGAAAAATAGTCCAGATCAAAGCATAGCCCAAACAGATGCTACCCAAACAACTGTGCCAAACCATATTAGCTCTGACCTGAAACATGCCCTGTTGTTCTAGTACATGTCCAAGGAGCCAAATTCACTTCAAATCCTATAGAAGTTCTTGCTCTTAACAAATTGTTCACAAAGGAGTTAGGAGCCAGCCAAGTTCATGTGTAGACTTAGACAGATTTTATCATGTCCTGGGACAAAAAATTGAGACTTTCCCAAAAGTTTAAATTGTACATTTCTAAAGAAGGAACTGCCAAATCATCCAAATGTGTATATAGACATTTAGGATCAGAAAATTTCTGACCTCATTTAAATACACTAAGAATGTGGCTAATTCCATCCACCCTCAACCTAGAATTTGAGAGTTAATAATATTTCTTTCTCCTACAAACCAAAGCACACCAGGAACTGTATTCATTCTCATCTGTCTTCTTTCCATAGGTGGTGATGACATGAGTACTACTGTGATGGTCATGAAGAGAAAAGTAGAATGCAATCCCAAGAAAAAGTGAGTTTTATTCCTGATTTTCTTGCTAATGGTTTGTCTAGTCTTGGAGAAATCAAATAAATGTGTCAGGTTCCTTATTTCTTTTGGAGGGGAAGGAGGTTGAATTTGTAATTTTATTGGTCTCTGGAATTCTTCCTCAGGAAATTTTATCAGTTTAGACTATACTTGGAGCTATACTGTAATTTACCAAGACTTTCCTTGGAGTTTTGAGAAGTTAGGTGACTTGTCCAAGGTGACAAAGACAGTAAGTATAAAAGACAAGATTTCAACCTAGGTTTTCCACACTTGGAGGTCAGCTCTCTTTCCCTTGTGTCATTTTGACTTGTCTTATAAAACAAAACTGGCACTGCTCTTCAACAAAACTGTTTTGAGAACCAAATGAAATCAGAGTTATGCAAGTACTTTGAAAAGTTTGAGAGGCAGGAGTAGATAGGGCAATCCTTAGGAACTAAAACATCTGAGTTCATGTCTTATCTCTGACACACACTGAAATTGTGGCTCTGGAAAAGTCACTTAACTTTTCATTGCCCCAGGAAGCTCTTGAAGACTAGATGTCACAGATCTCCATTGGCAGTTTTCTCATCACGAATTCCCTAGACCAGTGAAATCTCAAAGTTGGTATGAAAACCAGAAAAGGAACCCTGAAGCTGTATAGTACAAATGAAAGTAATGTAAAAAAAACATTTTCTTTTGTTTAATGTTTTATATTCCTATTTAATGAATACAAATATGAGAGATGAGTGTAAAATAATGAGACCAACCGCATATAGAGTAAAATATCCAATTTGGTAATGAACAACCCTTCCCCATGTTCCAACCCTCCCATTGCCTCACCACCCCCAAAAAAGACCTACAAAGGAGATATAATAATTCTGAAATCATGCCTTATATTCATTTTTCATCCTTTTGACCTAGTTAACATTCCATACTAAGAATGGATTGCATTACTTCTTCAGCTGAGGGAAGAAAGAGCCAGACTAAAATGGAAATGAATTCTCATAATAAACTTTAATACATAATGGACCTAATATCTCTTTAGTGTGACTATTCTGCTTAATGCAAGAGGGCTAAAGATTTTATGTATTGTTTATTCCTTTGTCAGTCTGATGAGACCTTGGGAACTCCTTCTTACAATGTTATTTTTAAAAGTATAAAATAAAAAGTATAAAATAAAAGTAAAAATAAAATAAAATAAATAGCATTATGAACAAAGATCAAGCATATTGAAATAGTTATGAAAATACATTTTTAAAGAAAGTTCATAGATTTTGGGTCAAGAACCTAATGGTACAGTTGTAACCTTGTCATTCTGTGTGATTTATTATGGGTTTACTTCCCCATAAATGTTCCATAATGACTCTCCCTAACATGTTCAAAATCTTCCTTTAAGATTTTTAACATTCTATGAGCTAACTCATTGGCCATTTGACACAAATCTCAGCTTGAGAAAAATCAACATTTAAAGTGTTGCATATAGATCATCTAAAAACCAGTTCAATTCTTTGTATTCTTTCACCTTTTTCTGCTTTTGCACATCAGGAAACAGTCACACATGTCTGAGGATCACTTTCTATTTTCCTTTGTTTTATGGGTTGCCATGGGCAAATAATTCATCACCTATGAGTGATAACCCTCTCTTTGCTTAGCTAGGCTGGTCCTTGAACAGAAGGCCAAATCTGTCACCAGAACCATATTTAAAGCATTTCTAGCTTGAAAGGATTTGCCAGAGCTTGTGTTTGACTGGCATAGCTTTCAAGAAACCTCCATGGCATGATAAGGCATCCATCATATTAGGACTTTTATATAGGTAATTCCTAGAGGAAGCAGATAATGGTTTTGTTTTAATAGCTCTTTGCAATTCTGTCTGAAGTGAGAAAAAATAGCCCACTTATTTCCAGAGGGGGGAAAATAACATTTTAAGAAAGGTATCTTTAATTTTTTAATTAAATTAATTACTTTTCAATTAATAAACATTTTTCTCTCCCTCCAACACGATCCCTCCTGAATGAACAAGAAAATATAGCAAAGCCCTTGGGAAAAAATATACATAGTAAAATGAAGTTTTCTGTGAATTAATGCTCAAAATATTTTTAAATCTAATTTTATTATCACAGGGATGATAGACTTAGAAATAGAAGGAGACTTAGAAATGACAAAATTCAAGTCTCTTATTTTACAGATGAGGAAACTGAGGCCCAAAGAAGGTAAATAACTTGTCTAAGGTTTTTAGGTAGTAAATTGCAAAGCCAAGATTTGAGCTCAAATTTAAATTCAGCATCCTTTCCGTTGAAGCATGCTATCTCATCAATGAAATTAAGTAGAGGAGAGGACAATGTTAGTAATAATTGAAAATCAAGGTTTAGGGGGTGGAGCCAAGATGGAGGTGTAGAAGCAGCACCCAGCTCCCACACAACCACCATAAACACCCATAAAATATGACCCCAGACAAAGTGTAGGACTCTCAGACTCACAAAAATACAGAAAACACATCTCTTGCTGAAGGCAGCTCGGCAGCAGGGACTCACTGCGGCAGACCAGGAGCAGAGGCCAGTCCACCTAAAATGGAAATGCGGCCAGGCCAGGCCACAGGGAGGCTGGGAGGAGCTGAGCTGCAGCCAGTCTACAAGAGAGAAGATCTACTGCACCTCCAGCATGAAAAACAGGGATTAGAGAGGAGCAGCTTGGCAGGAGGGGCTCATTTAGCAGGCGGCAGGCTGGGAGCTGAGACCAGCCCAGCCCAAAACTCGGTCAGGCCAGGCCCCAGGGCAGTCAGGAGGAGCAAGCCTCCCAAGTTGCAGCTTTAGTCTACTTCTGGGAAGATCTATTGCACCTGAGGGGATCTTCACATCCAGCAAACCAGGATTAGAGATGGACAGTGAAAGTGAAACTTTGAAACCTAATTTGGGGGAGGAAAAGCAGTTCAGCCAATTTGCTCCCAGGGCAAGGAAGCAGTGGGGGAAGGACAGGAACTGCTGTAACTGGAGGCTACCCCCACTGGCCTGCTTCAGAGCCCCTGGCCTGTGGACTCTACAAGGGGGCTGAATCGCTTGATCAGGGCCAAGTGCTCTTGCATTGAGTGGCCTGGATCCGGATCTTGGTCTTAGGTGGTGGTCCTGGGGGTATGCTTTCAGCAAGCCAAAGCTGGGGGGAGGCTGCAACACCCCCTTATAGCTCCGGCAGCTGGGAAAACCCCAGCAATTTGGAACAGAGCTTTCCCCCCTGGAAGCAGCGTTTCACTAAGCTAAAAAAAAAACCAACCATATAATTGACTGGCCAATGTGAGGTAAAGGAAGCAGAATAAGAAGAGCAATAAAACTCTAGAATCCTTTTTTGTGGACAAAATGGATCAAAGCATGGAATGGGAGGAAGACAACACAGTCAGAATTCCCACACCAAATGCTTACAAGACACTTGAAGAATTCCTAGGAGCTGTAGATCAACTGAAAAAAGACTTTGAAAAACAAATAAGAGAAGTGGAGGGAAAATTGGGAAGAGAAATGAGAATGATGCGAGAAAATCATGAAAAGAGAGTCAGCAACCTGACTGAAGAAAACAACACTTTAAAGAATAGATTAACTCGGGGTGGCTAGGTGGCGCAGTGAATAGAGTACTGGACCTGGAGTCAG
>JAQQSW010000860.1:0-18514 GCA_028646575.1 Pseudocheirus occidentalis
TCCTCCCTGCCCTGCTAGAAAGCTAGAGGGGTGTTGGAGGAGGGCATAAAAGGGAACAGATTGTGGGAGGGGTCTTACAGTGTGATCAATGTTCTGGGCTGGGTGGTAGGGGCAAAAAGGGGAGAAAATCTGTAACTCAAAACTTCGTGGAAATGAATGATGTAACCAAGAAAATAAATTAAAATTAAAAAAAGTAATAAATAATAGAAATAAATTACTAGAAAATCAGGCATGTAGGTTCAAAAAATCAACTTCCCAAATACAAGATAGAGGTAGCATGATTAGCAAAAGTTCATCTGAGAGAAAAAAATTGGGTGTTTAAGTAAACTGCAAGCCCAATATGAGTCAACAGGGAACTTCTTCATGTACCCCTCCCCCTCCAAAAAAAACTTTACATAATCTTTGGCTACATTAAGAAAAGCACAGACTTCTGAAATAAGGAGGTAATAGTGATACTGCCCTTTGAGCTAATTCTACCACTTCTGGAGTATTGTGGCCAATTCTGGGTACCCCAGTTATAACTAATACTGACAAACTAGAGGACATCCAGAGGAGGTCTACAAAGAGGTAAACATCTTAGAATCCATGCATTTGACATTTAATTGAAGGAAATGAGTGAAATTCAGCATAGAAAAGAGAAAATTCATGGATTATGTCATCACTTTCTTCAACTATCCAAAGGGTCATTATATAGAAAAGGGATTAATTTATTCTGCTTGACCTCAAAGGGTAGAATTAGGAGTAATGGACAGAAGTTGGAGAGTCCAATTTAGCTTGAGGTTGAGAAAAAAATTGCTAAAATTAGAGCTTTCCCAAAATAGAATATGCTGCCTCAGGAAGTAGTGAGCACCCTCTCACTAGAAATCTTCAAGCAAAGGTTGGATGACCACTTGTTTATGTTGGAGAGTGAATTCTTTTGTAAACATGCGTTATGTAAGATGGTCCCTGAGGTTCCTTCTGACTCTAGAACTTTGTGTAATTCTTATATCCCTGGCTTCCTTCAAGGTTCAATTCAAGTGCCTCTATATACATGAGGCCTCTTGAGTTTCCCTCACCCAGTAGTTAGTTAGTGTTCTTTCCCTGCTGAAAAATCTTTGTTCTTGACTCCACCACCACCATTCCCCTCGAGGAGAATGTAAACTCTTGGATGCCTTTGTATTATTTTTTGTCTTTGTATCCTTACTTGCATCTATCAGGACCTTAGATTTTAGCAGACAAGTTCCAATAATGAAGGTAAAGAAAATGTGGAGAAGAAGATTAAAACTATGGGTCCAAAGTAGAATTTTATGACATTATTGACAAAATAGTGGAGGAAAATAATTTTAGATGAAAAGGGGGAGCAGAAGAAAGGATTCTTCCCTGGACCTCTCAGAAAGCCAACATGGAGGCAACAATCTTCCCTACCATGTCAAAGTCCACCATACTGTGCTACATTAGTAATATAATGTCTGTTCTGTTTTCAAGAGTAAATGAATCCCCTTGATGCAGAGTAACTGAGAATCAGCTCTGAAGGTAAGCAAATTTTGCTTACAGGACCTATCACTGTGCTTTCTATTTTTCTAGTCAATGGGCACTTAATAAGTTCATTGAGGTCAGCTAGGGGGCAGAATGAATAGAATGTCAGGTCTGGAGTAAGGAAGACTCATCTTCCTGATCTCCAATCTGACCTCAGATTATTAGCTTTGTGACTTACACTTAGTAGCTGTGTGACCCTGGGTAAGTGACTTAAACCCTGTTTAACTCAGTTCACTCATCTGTAAAATGAGCTGGAGAAGGAAATGGCAAATCACTCCAGTATGTTTGCCAATAAAACCCCAAAATGGGTCCATGAAGAGTTGGACACAACTGAAACAACTAAGCAACAAGAAAATGTGCATTGAAATTGAAAACCTACCATGCTACCTCTAATAGGAATTAGAGCTAGAGTGCCGGCTCTGCTAGTTACTCTATGAGACTACAGACAAGTGACTTAAATAAAGTTCAGCTTCTTCATCAGTAAAATAGTGACAGTAATATTTGGCCACTACTATGTTAAAGTGAGTTCATTCAGTAAACTATGAAGCGTTGCATAAATGTGAGCTATGATTCTGCATAAGTACAACCCCCATCTTAAAACTAAGACATTAGCCACTAAGAGAAAAATTTGCTTACTTTCAGAACAGATTCTCAGTTACTCTGCATCAAGGGGATTTATTCACTCTTGAAAACAGAACAGACATTATATTGCTAACGTAGCACAGTATGGTGGACTTTGACATGGTAGGGAAGATTGTTGCCTCCATGTTGCCTTCTGAGAGGTCCAGGGAAGAATCTTTTCCTCTACTCCCCCTTTTCATCTAAAATTATTTTCCTCCACTATTTTGTCAAAAATGTCATAAAATTCCACTTTGGAGTTTTAATCTCCCTCTCCACATTTTCTTTACCTTCATTACTGGAACTTGTCTGCTAAAATCCAAGGTACACAGTTTGAGTGGGTTAAACATTATCATATAGTGAGTGGATTTCAAGGTACAAAACAGAAGAAATTCTTTAGTTGTTGTGTATTTTTGGACTGGGCTTGGTACAAGTTACTCTACAACTTGTAGTCATAAAAAAGTACCTGGGTCACTGAGCTGTTAAGTGACTTGCCAGTGTCACACGGCCAGTGTGTGCCAGAGACAGGATTTGAACCCAGATCTTCTTGGTTCCAAGGTTGAATTACACACATTACACAAAACTACCTCTTCAGATATGATTTCTAAAAAATTAATTTAGCAACCTATTGTTTCGCTAATTAGGTCAGATTTCCAACCTTACTTGACCCAGCAATTGCTGTAGCTGATAGATTTGGATTATAAAGGGTTAAATATAGGTCCAATGGAAAGAACCCTAAACCTCGCCAGAAGATCTGGATTTGAGTCCTAGCCTCATCCCTTATTAGCTATGTGATCTTGGGCAAATCTTATCTCTCCCAGCCTGGTTTTTCATCTATAAGGTTTGTATATTAATATTAGCACTGCATACTTCACAGGGTGGTTGTGAGGCTCAAAGAATATAATTTAGTATGTAATATGCTACTTATCTATAAAGTAACATATTAGCTATTATATCAACTGGTATTATTGACTTTATTCTCCTTTTGTCCCGTATTCTTTCCCATCTCTGGGGAAAAAAAAAAAACAAACCTCAATAGCTTCAGCTCACCATCAAGTTTATCGATTTATAATCACAAATCCCCCATTGCTCTCTTCCCTCCTCTTTTATTCCATTTCCAAAAGAGGTTTCCAACTTCATCCCCTCGTCCTGTTTTCAGGTTCCTTCTTATAATCCTTGTAAAAATTCGCCATTTTGCTCCCAAGGCATCAAATATCTCTGTTGAGCTGGCAATATCAACATCCTACATTCATTTAAGAGTCTGGACTAATTCCAGATGTAATTCCTTACATCTCTCTCTCATTCACATTTACATACACACACACACACACACACACACACACACAACTCAGCACCTTCAGAGTAAATCTCAGAGACTTCTATTATACTTTTGAAACACTTAAGACCCGACATTTATATTAGAACACAGAAAACTCCCAGGTACCACTATAGGAATATGAGAATCATTCTTCCACATGGTTGGCTTTAGGTTTTTGCTGTTTTTAGATTCATTTTGGAATGCTTCCCAGGGACACTGGGGAAATACAATTGCCAGGCACATGCTTTTGTAGGAGTAAAAAGTCTTGTTTTCCTGATGCATACACTTCAATCACAACTTAGTTCTTGACTCTTAGTTCACAGTTTTTGCTAAGATGGCCTATTTCAACACTTCTGCTTCCCTAAGAGACTTGAATCACTTGCCTCTGCTACCATTACTCACTTCTGGGGATGTGATAGGACTGACCTGGAAGATAAACTTTTGGAAAAGAAATGATGTAGCTCAGGGGTGTGAGAGATGCTGAGTATGTGAAAGTCTGGGAGTATTTAGCCTTCTGGATTCTGGGTTAATTCTTTATATACATTTTACTTGCTGACTTCAATCTGTAAAAAATTATATAGTTTGGACTCCAGACTTCATTTACTTTAGAGATGTCATCTGACTGCTCATAAGAACTGAAATCAGCTAGAAGCTAGATGTTGAAGTAGATACAGTGCCAGACCTAAAGTCAGGAAGACTCATTTTCCTGAGTTCAAATCTGGCCTCAGATACTTACTAGCTATAAGACCCTAACTTAACCCTATTTGCCTCAGTTTCCTCTTCTGCAAAATGAATTGGAGAAGGAAATGGCAAACCACTCTGGTATGTCTGCCAAGAAAACCCCAAATGGGGTCACAAAGAGTCAGACAGTACTGAACAACAAGAAAGCTATTTTCTTTCTTTTTAAAAAAAAATTTTTATTGTGAATTCAACAGTCATCAATAATTATAAACATTCCTAGAAACAAAAGATAGGGAAGAGTTCTATATAAAAAAGAACATTCATGGACTTTTTAAAAGACATACATATGTGTTTGTGTGTTGTGTGTATTACACACAAATATACATGTACATACGAGTTTAATTAAATAGTTTCAAAGTGCTCTTCTGTCCCCTTTGGTAGATTTCTTCCATATACCTTGTAAAATGCTTTTGTGTGTGTGTGTGTCATTACCCATCAATCCAACTGTCTCCCTCTTCACCTCCTAGTAGAAAATTTTCCTTATAACAAATTTATGGAGTCAAGCAAAACAGAAACACCCACTGGTCATATCTGAGAAAGCATTTCTGGTCTATCACCTCTTTGACAAATGACACATCAAGATGCTTAATCAGCAGCCTTTTGAAGACCTGATCAGTGTTTGGGTCAGAGTTTTGAGCTTTTTCAGGGTTGTTTCTTAGAGAACTATTTTTCCAGAGAAAATCTGAGTGTTGAAAATCATAGGAACATAGATCTAAAGCTGGAAGAGAAACTTACATAAAGGTAGTAACTAGTAGAGCTGGGATTCAAACCCAGGTAATCCAATGCTTTCATGTATGCATATACGTATGTATGTGTATACATATATACAGACACAGAGACATACCAACATATATACATATATGCACATACACATTCATACATTTTTTTTCATTTTCAGTTCCAAATTCTTCCCACTCCTCCCTCCTCCCCTGCCCATTGAGAAGGCAAGAAAAATAAAACCCATTACAAATATAGAATAGTCACAGAAAACAAATTTCCAGATTTGCTATGATTTATATAATCTAATGTTCTTTCCACTGAAACATATTTCTCTCTTAGGCCAGTACCCAGGGAGAAAAAGTGGTTTTCAGGTTTAAAGAGTTGTCAGCTGTATTCCTAAACAGTAAGGGTATTTATCTAAATTTGAATCAGGGTTTAAATCTAGGTCTAAAGTTTTCTGATAAATATTGTAATTCTGAGCTTTCTGGACATACTTAATGCCATCTTTCTATACCTAATCAGACAAAGTCTGAACTCTTCAAAGCAAACCAAGAAATCAGTTTAATAATTTTGATGATAAAGGAATCATGATAGGTCAGACTCGCCTAACCTTATTTCAAAATGTCCTAATTATGAAAATGTAGAAGTAACCACTACTTTAGCTGATGCTATTAAAAATACTGTATCTCTCCTATTCCTTTCTATCAATAGGTTCCAATATTCAGAGATGTTAAGCATTCTAGATGACATGTTAAAAATCTGGGGAAAGCAAAGTATTTTCTATTTTTTTTCCTTCTGGGAAAAAAATAAAGAAGAGTTAATTGCAAATAAAATTGTCTTCCCAACCCCCTCCTCTCTCCCTGGCTAGAGAAGGATCTAAGATACAAATTCATTTGGCATCTTAGAGCTACATGATAAATTAAAATAATTATGTAGTGCCAAATGATCTAATTTTCAGGGAAAAAAAACATTCACTTTAAACTTCCACTTTTCAGTTGACTTTGCAATTAATCTTGCTATTGCTTCAATCACTTAGGTTTATACCAACTAAGACGGAACAGCTCGACCTTAAAGAAGCTTTTAGACCATAGTAAGTATTCTGTCAAAAACTGAACTTGAAATTTAATGATATCATGTGCTAAAAAATTTGTGCAATACTTTCTTTTTAACATTTCTTTTGTTAATGGAAATAGCTAGAGGATCTTTTTAAAAACAGTTGCAACAAAATTGTAAATTACACTTGCTATTTGCTTCAATTAATATCAATTTTATAATATTTGCAATTATTCTTTGATTTTTGATTGTCTCTTCCACTTAAATTTTCTAAAAATATTACATCCCAAAGTAGAAAAACAAAATTTAGGCATTTTTTATCTGTTGCAATTTGAGTTTGGAAACTACAAGCCTAGGTAAAATGATTGACTTTAGGAACAAAGGACCAGGGAGACATCTAGTGGTTGGATCTAGGGACTAGAAATCCAACAGACCAGGGTCCCATTTCTTTCTAACAGCAATTCACTTATCTCTTTGTCCTCTTTTGCAAAATGAAGAACCTAGGATCATCGTTCTAGAGCTGGAAGGTACCTCATATGTTATCTAGTATAACACCCTCATTTTATGAGGAAATTGAGGCACAGAGTTGGTAAGCGACCTGCCCAAGATCTCACAGGTATTAACATAAGCATGATTTAGAACCTGCCTGGGTTCCAGGTTATTCCAGGATTTTTATCAGTTTACAATCTGGTGGGTTAGCATGAGAGACGTGGTGTAAATACTCAAGTCTCATGATGATATTTCAACTTATCAAGGTATTCAACCTGTGTAAATACTTAATAAATATTTGTTGATATTAATGATATGTAGTGCTCCCTCTTCCCCCCAGATCACTGCCTTGTCATGGCAGAGGAGTGTAGCTCAATGAAACTATAAGCTATGCTGTACAGGATTACCCAAGACAGGTAAGTCATAGTGGAGATAATCCCTTAAAAGAAATGGAGTAGTCCTCATAGTCAATAAAAGGTAAGAAAAGCAGTACTGAGATATAATCTCAAAAATGACAGAATAATAATATCAAGGAAAATCATTCAACATCACAGTAATTCAAGTCTGTGCTCCAACCACTGATGCCAAAGATACCAAAGTTGCTCATTCCATGAAGACTTAAAACATCTCCTAGAAATAAAACCCCTCAAAAAGCTATCTTCATCAAAGGAGAGTAGAATGCTAAAGTAGGAAAACAAAAGGTAATTAGAATAATGGCAACTTTGGCCTTAGAGTACAAAATAAAGCAAGGCAGAGAATAATCAGAGTTATGTCAAGCTAACTCACTGGTTTTAGCAAATACCCTTTTTCAACAACCCAAGAGGCAAATCTATACGTGAACATCACCAAATGGTCAATATAAAAATCAGATTGATTATACACTCTTCCGTCAGTTAAAAAAAAAAGCTCTATGGAAAAGCTCTTTGCAGTCAAATTAAGATCTGCAGCTGACTGTGCATAAGATCATGAACTCCTTATTGCAAAATTCAGACTTAAATTACAGAAGTAAGGGAAATCCTCAAACTATATAGGTATGACCTAAATGATTATCCCTTATAAAGTGGAAGTGATGAATAGATTGAAGGTATCAGACCTGGTAGATAAGAGAGCCTGAAGACTAAGTACAGAGGTTCACAGGAGACAACCACCAACAAGAAGAATCTCAGAAAAAGAAGAGCAAGAAAGCAAAATGGCTGTCTAACGAGGCTTTACAGATGAAGGAAGAAGGAAAGGGAAAGGAAAAAGGGAAAGATACCCAATTGAATACAGAATTTTAGAGAATAACAAGGAGAGATAAGATTTTCTTAAATGAGCAATGCAAAGAAATATAAGAATAGTGTGTGAAAAACAAAAGTTCTCTTCAAGAAAATTAGAAATATCAAGGGAATGTTTCATGCAATAATGGGCATGATAAAAGACAAAAATTGTAGGGACTTAACAAAAGTAGAAGAGATGACAAGAATATACTGAAAAGCAATACAAGAAATCTTAATGCTACCAATAACAACGATGGTGTGGTTACTGATAAGAGCAAGACATCAAGAATGAAATCAAATATCCCACACTAGGACCAGCAGAATACTTGGTCCAAAGACTTGTAAATTTTTGAGTAGATACTTGATGGCATCAAGCTCTCCTTTCATTCACTGGCAAATTGGACTCCACAGTTTTCCTAACGCTTCTCCTGAAAGATGGCATTACCATGGGAAGGTAAGGGATGTGAGGGAGGGGAAGAGGAGGGGGAAAAGGGAAAAAAAGTCTCAACATCTCCCATACTCTGCTGGAAGTGCAAAGAAAGGTTAAGGGAGAACTCTCGAATATCTGAGTTTTTCCTTCGCAGCTAAATTCCTTCTTGAATAGATGACTGAATTGCTGTTTCACCTAAGTACAAGGAGCCTAATTGATTTAGCCAATCACTGTTAGCTGAGTGAAAGGCCAACTAAAATAATCCTCAGATTAATTAATGATCCTCAAACTTTGTTAGTGGACAGTAGGACATTTAACATCTCTTTTGTAAGATGCATCTCACAACTGATCTGGATCAGACTGAGTTGGGAAAGGTCACAGAATCAACACTGAAAAATACTGATTTAGTACTCATAAGTCACCATGATACTTACTATGATTAACATACTGTTGCCAAGTACTTTGCCAAGTAAATTTATATTTAACACACATTAATATAATATTACCATGGCTTTGATGGATCCTTAGCATCAGGAGGCTGAAAATTTTTGGCTACAGGGAGGAATATAATCCTTGTTTCAAAAATCTTTATCACAGAGATGATATTGTTATCGTAGTCTGAAGAGAAAGTACAATGTTGGGGGAAAGAGTTGGTAATTGGCTGTGAGTTTAGAAATGGCAAATCACCCTACAGTCAGAGAGGTGTATTTATTGTGATACATAAAAAGACTACATACTCTTATGTAATCTTGTTATTGAATCATAGAAAGATTGTGTATTTTGACTTTTTATCTGTGAAGACTCCCTCAACAAACTGTGGAAAGATACAACTATGTGTTAGCTCGGGAGAAGAGGAAAAGATATTTCTTGTCATTAGTGGAGAATAAACAAAGACCTAGAAGAGAGATAAAAAGATTTTTCTTCTCTGAGAATGCTATTTTCAACTTTATCTTAGGAAAAGGAATTAAGAAAAGAGACTTATCTCGAAACAGTATACAGTTTTCAAATAAATACAGTTAACTACAGATTTTTTTTGTTGTTATTGTTGCTATTTGGAGGGCAATTGGGGTTGACTGACTTGCCCAAAGTCACATGGCTAGTAAGCGTGTCAAGTGTCTGAGGCCAAATTTGAACTCAGGTCCTGATGACTCCAAGGCTAGTGCTCTACTCACTGAGCCACCTAGCCACCCCAACTACTGATATTTCAAGAATTTGAGGTGACTGGTCATGACATTGGTCACACTGATTCAGTATTTTTCTGTTGGTCGAAATAGTGTAAATAATTTAATATGTACATGTATCAATATATACTGCCATTATTTATTCATAAATTATATAGTCATTTAAGTGTGCATTTAAATATAGATGAACAAGAGTAATTACTAATGAGCAGCATAAGAGAAGTGCAAGAGCTACAGTGTTAGTAGTACAGCCACAGACAAAGGGCTGAATCTGGAATAACAGCCACTCACCTAAAGAACCCCAACCTGAAGGAGTGTTGGTTGGAGGGAGTAAGCCTAGATGGTAAGTAAGCTACACTTCAACATCTATCAAATGCATTCCACCCAAAATTCCTGGATAAATTATGCTGGAAAGCAAGATAGAGGATATTTTTCTAGCTTACAAGAAAAACAGCTGTGTTACCTCTTTTGATAAATATGGCTATTTGCAAAAGATAAAAATTTGTTACAAAACAAAATATTATATTCAAATGATTCAAAATTTTGCTAATAAATGAGAAACAGAAGATAACTTGCTCTTTACTGGCTAATGACTCTAAACAACAACAAAAACATCAACTTTTTAAAAAGCAATTCAAATATACACAAATACCACTTTCTGTACCCTAATTCCACTTCAACACATAGTAAAAAGGCATTAAAGGCATTTAACAATGGAAATGGAAGACAAAAAGCTCGTGAAAAACGTAAAATACCTGTAAAGATTTTTATGATAAAACTTGCATCGAGGACAATAGAACCACCATATTTGGACTTCACCACCACAGTCCCAGACAGATGTACCTCTTAAAGTAGTAGAAGCCGTATTGAAATAAAGATGGAAAAGGCATCTGGATGAAATCAGTTATATACAACCCAAAAAGGTCTGTGCTAAACACAATACAGTTTTGAAGTTGTTGATTCTCAAGGTATCAAATAAGGGGATAATACCAAAGGAAGGGAAAAAGCTTGAAACTTAATTCTACAAAAAAAAATAACCAATGGTCTTTTCTCAGTTTTCATCCTTTTTGACTTCTCTGTAGCATTTGACTGTTGATTACTCTCCTCTGTATATACCCTCCACTCTGGATTTTCCTGACACTTTTGGTTCTTCTTCTAACCCATCTAGTATTCTTTCACTCAATCTCATCCATGTCGAATCTCCCAAATGTAGATCATAAAACTCCGATGCCCTCATCTTTTCTTTCTCTACACCAGTTCTTAATCTGGGATCCATGATATTTTAATAACTAAAAATATTTTAATAACTATTTTAGTACAAATGGCTTCTTTGTAATCTTATGTATTTTATTAAATGCATTTAAAAGCATTATTCTGAGGAGAGATCCACTGTCTTCTGATGTCAACGGAGTTGCCAACACACACACACAAAAAAAAGGCTAAGAAATCCTGCTTTATGTCCACCCTCAGTGATGTTATCAGACCTAGGTTCAGCTATCATTTCTATGAAGATGACTGTCAGAACTATATCACTAACCATCTACTGAACATTTATAAACAGATGTTCTATCAACATCTCAAATTTGTATTCAAAACAGAATCAATCTTCTTAAACTCACCCCCATTCTCTACTTGCTCATTCATCTCAATGGCACTACCATCCTCTAATCATCCAAATTCACAACTTCAAATGTTATAAAATGGTCTCTTATCTCTCACTTCACCTTATCACCTATATGCAATCAGCTGGTAAATCCTGTTGGTCCTATCTGCACATCTCTCACATCTATTTCTCTCTCTCTACTCATACAACCATCAATCTGATTCAGGCCCTCATTGCCTCTTACCCAGATGGGCACACAGAAAACGCTTACTAAATCTTGCTAATTTAGCCTAATTATAATTGCCCTACCACCAGTCCCTCACTTTTCCAATACATTCTCTACTGCTGACAATGCGATCATGAAGCACAAATCCATAACTTGCCTGCTCAAAAAGCCCTAATAGCTCTCTGATTCCAAGATAAAAAAATCACTTTCTCTGCTTCCCTTCACAAATTGCCACTAACCTACCTTTACAAACTTCTTATGTTACTCCCTGCCACACTCTCTCCCCAGCACTCATATTTTAGCTACTTTTTTACAAGACACACCACCATTGCTGTACCTTTGTACAAGCTGAATTCTCCACCCAGAATGCCCTCCTTTTCACCTCCGCCTGGTACAATTCCTCACTTTTTTCAAAGCTTCAAATACCATCTCCTAAATGAGGCCTTTCCTAATCCCTCCCTCCACCAGCTGCAAAGTATTTTCTCTTCACTTCTGAACTCGCTTGAATTTATGTACATGTTGTTTCTCCAAAAAGATTATAAACTCCTTGAGAGCAGGGACTGCTGTCTGTACACACAAATCCTAGCATGATACACAGCACATAATAGGAAATGGATAAATGACCAATCTACTAACCTATTTTCAGATCTATCTCTACACACACACACACACACACACACACACACACACACACACACACACACACCTTTCAGAAGCAGTATTTCACAATATAAAACATCTTTTCCCTCACTCAACTTAGGGAAGAGATACAGAAAACACAGGATTGCACTTAGTTGACTACGAAATAGCATTTGATTCAGTAGAGCAAAATGTCACGTAAAGGCTCTCCTGTCTCCAATGCAAATCAAAATTGTTTATCTTCAAATATGAAATATCTGTGTTCAACTTCACTGATTTTCAATATAATTCAGGGGGAAAAATCACAAGGAGACACCTTTGGCCAAAGGTGTTTACCAAGCCTTGGAAGCATTCAGTGTAGATACTGAATTGAAGTAGTTCTCAGTAAATGCTATCCCAAATGATACTCTTTGTGGATGACATTGTGCTGCAGGCATCAAGTCACTGAGCACTGCAGGGCTAAGTATGATCTATAATGATTTCCTATTTATCCTTAAAGAAAAAGTGAATAACACCCACTTTCTAAACTAGATCGGCAGCTACATGGGCAACCTGTTGAGCTTATTTGTCAGTGCATAGTGGGTATAAGGAACTGATTAAAACTTTTAAGAACTAGAGCTATTCCCCAAATCATCAACAGTCACAAGACCATGATCAGGCCTTTTTCAAAGGAAAGAATCCAAGTTATCAACAAACACATGGAAAATGTTGTATATCACTTATAGGGGAATGCAAATTAAGGTGGTTCCTGAGGTTTTATATCAGATTGGAAGGTGATTAAAAACACAAAAGGAAAATGGCAATGGACAGGAATACTAATACACACTGTTGGCACTAATAATACACTAAGTGTATTGCCAGTTCACAGCTGTTCTGTAAAGCAATTTGGAATAATGCCCCGAGGTCACTAAACTGTCCATAGCTTTTCACCCCATGATATTATTAAGTTTGTACCTCAACATCAAATAAAGAGTAGCACCCATACAGAATAGCTCTTTCTGTAGTAAAGAAATGAAAACTAAGGAGTTGTCCATTGGGAACCAGTTAAATTATGGTATAGCAATACTGTTTCATCCTAAGAAATGAAAAAAATGGAGTTTCAGAGAAACTTGGGAAGATTTCTATGTATTGATTCAGTGAAGTCAGCATAACAAGAACAATTTATCCACTAACCACAGCATAAAGAAAAACAGCTTTGAAAGGCTTTAGAACTTTCATCAATGCAATGACCAATTATAATTCCAAAGGGCTGATGATAAAACTTCCTATCTTACCTTTTAACAGTGGGGATGGATTCAAGACACAGAATGAGTTATACTTTCAGGTATAGAAAAGTAGCAACTTGATGTGCTTGACTACTCAAGTGACACAGTGAATAACACAGAGTCTGGAGTCAAAAGTCTTGAGTTCATATCCAGCTTCCAACACTGGGCAACTCTGAGCAAGCCCACTTGGCCCATTTCTAAAACCATAAAATATCAGTAACACCTACCTTAATCAAAGCCTTGTCCTGAGGATCAAATATTTGTGAAGTACTTGTCACAGTGCCTAAGTAGCTCTTTATCAATAGAAGCTTCTTCCCTTCGTGGGTTACATTATTTGTTACAAGGTTTTTCTTCCCTCTCCCCCATCCCAATCCCTTGGCATGCAGGTGAGGAAGTCAAAAAGAAAACAAATAGAAAGAGGGTTATTTAGGTTATCTTTTTAATGGAGAACAGAAGAGAAACACAAGGAAGACAGTCTTGAAAGCTACAGATGATCTTAAATACTTAAAAACTGTACATGAGCTATAATTTCATGTACAATCTTTTTTGTTTTTATATATGCATATATATTCTACATGGTGCTGAAGTTCAGGAAAAAAAAATACTGCTTTGGCCAAATGTTTCAAATGTAAAATGAGCTATGCTGTGATAAACTTGAAGAGCTTCCTTCCTTCCCACTGGGAGATGGATTATAATTCTTTTAAAGATTCCAAGTTTCTCCTTGAAACAAAGATTTTTAATATATTTTAATTCCTTCCATAGTGATCTGTTGCCAGGTGTCATGGGATATTTAGTCTCTGAAGTATAAACTTGAGCATTTCCAAGAGGCAAGTGGAGGATACAAATAATAAAGTCACAAACAAGAAATTACTAAGTAGTGTAAAAAAAAATGGGGGGTACTGCATAGGCCAAGGGATAAACAATGTGCAATTCATATGCTGCACTGGTATCCTCACAACATGAAGAACATGTGAGGAATGTCTCTAGAAAATTGGACATACCTCTGTTGAAAACTTTTGAGGATAGGACTGAGGGGAACATAGGCTGAACAAACTTGATTGGGTTGCAAACTGCACCATAGTAAAGTTTAACCAAATCAATGAGGTAAAAAATCCATTAAATTGACATTTATCTTAAACATCAAACTGACAGAATAGCTGCTATGGCTTATTTTCCTTCTTAGAGTTCAAATGTCTTCATGGGGTGAAACTTTAAGCCTGTATCACTAAACATAAAAATGAATCCTATACAATACTAGCATAGTTACTGCAAATTGTATTTGCGGAAGGAAAATTTCTCCATGTTCTAATCAAGTTGAAATGCATTACTGTTGATAAAATTATACGAATTAGGTCTGGGATAAACTAGTTCTGGGATTTCATCTAGCATACTTCTTTAACCATTTTCCAGAAGAGGAAACTGTTGTACGAGGAAGTTAAATGGCCTAAGAGAATGCTTTAGGCTTGAAGTCAGGAGAGATTCAGGTTTAAATAGCACTCCCAACACTTACTAGCTCTATGACCAAAGTTGTGATGGTTACATAAACACCTACGGAGCCATACCTGACATTCACCTAATATCTTAAGTTTCAAAGATGTTATATACATATTAACTCACTTGGACCTTACACGTCTGTTAATCTTCATCTCCATTTTATAGATAAGGACACTGAGGTTCAGTTTAGAGACCTACCTGTGATCAGTTAGTATCAGGGTTAGAATCTGAACCCAGGTCTTCCCAGCACTACCCAAATCATAAAGCTTCCCATGTGTTCTGTAAATCTTAGCCCATTAATATATTAACTATTATTATTACTAACCCACAGATTAAGTAAAAACTCACCTAATCTACCATATTTAGTCAACTCTAGGCAATGTTCCAAAATCCCATCCACCTTACAGACCAGACCTATATGGTACAGTTATTTACTTGTCCTGTCATTAATTCCACATTCTACATATTCCTTTAAGCAGTGCTACTGAAAATGGCATAGTAATATAGTGCCCTAAGGTTGTTGCATTTGGTTATGCCTATGCCTAAACTTGACTTGGTAGCTACTCCCAATGTGTTGTATCCTTTTATTAGAAAGTACACTCTATAAGGTCATTTTTGTATGTGTAAGTGCAGCAACTAACACAATGCCCGGTATATACACTTTTTAAAAAATGCTTGATTGACCAAGATCAGGTATATATCTGAGATAACTACTGACTCCAAACCCAATGCCTTCACCGACTCCTATAAAGCCCAAATCAGTACCTAGACCTAATATTTCAAAATAACAAAATGTCAAAGCTTAAAAAAATACTAGAACATCTGAAAATCGGCATAATAGATTACTCATTCACATTACGTAGTGGAATAATTTCCATTTTCAAGTAAGATTCTGGTGGGAGATTTTTTCCAGTGGTGGATAAATTACAATATATTACCAGTTTAGTAAAGAGTTGAAAAAAACACATTATCCATCACAGAGAAGTGAAGGCATGGAAGGGGGAGGGGAGTTTAGGATATATTCTGTTAAGAGGCATATTCACATTGATTGGATCAGAGATCAATCTAAGTTAATCCTCACATTTAATCTGTAAAAAATTAAAGTGATTTTGTCCCAACCTAAGGGAGGTCCCAACCTCAATTCAGGGAGGTTTTATTACCATTTCACATTGAAAATTCATCAGTTTAATTGAAGGCATACTGTATGAAGAAAATCAACTACTAAAGACTTGAGTTCTTGTTCCTTAAAATAAAAAGTCTAATTATAACAAGATATATTGAAGGCAACTCTTCATAAACAATGCTCCACTCAGATGCATAGAAAGTCCCTTTTACTAAAGGATCAAACTGTCCCAGATCAAAGCTGCCTTACCACAGATCCAAAAACATCACCAACAGGGTCAACTCCAACATGGGACTCGAAGGCAGTATTTTCAGCTCCTACTGTCCCCACCTTCATGCTACATGGAACGTCACAATCAACACTACAAATGCACTGTCCTCCATATTAAAGGATTTTCTTTGCCTTGCAGGAGTATTTCAATCCAAATAACATAAGAACAGCAAAAGTTATCATCTAGATATCTGTTTACAAGTATCCCAGCCTATATGGTTGGATTTTAAGTATCTGTGCCAGGACCACGGAGAGAATCCCACAGACCCAGAGAAATGGCATAAGGATGAAACTCACAGGAGAGTATATATGCCTTTGATGGAAATATACACATTATCTAGGAATACAAGTCGTATGGACAAAAATAAAACGAAATTTCCTGGATATGTCTGTGTGTATAGATATAAGTATATGTTTGTGAAGTGTTACACAGTTCATAATTTTTTTTACATATATTACCTCATTTGAACTGGATAATATTTAGGGATACTGCTTCATACAATAGTATAAGGAATCCTAATTACACAAGTTACTCCCTGATAATTTTACAAACACACTGATACCATTTTTAAGTTTATTTAAAAGAGCAAAGTCTATTTTTCTAAGTTAATTTACTACCAAAACAAAAACAGATACTGAAAGGTTCATAATAAATTCAAATGTAAATGAGATATATAACATCTTTAGCATGTTTTTAAAGATGTTTTTAGCACGTTTCATTTTCTATAAATATCTGGAAGAATGGCTCCTAGATTTCCGTCATTTCAAACTCTACTTAAGCAGGTTTTCATAAGTAAAAGACACTTGGTCATGTGAATATATGCCCATCTTATAATCCTTTAACAGAAGGAGCTGAGGAAAGAAATAAAATATGGGCTGTATTATAGATAGGTGGTTTTGTTTACTAAATGGACTCACAAGTTTTCCCCGTGTTCTCAAACTCCACCTACTGAGAAAGGAAAGTTTAAATTACTGCCAATTTTTACTGAGAATGAAATTAGTGGAAATCATGGTTTACTTTCTTACATTCAAAGGAACACAGAAGAAGGAGGTGGAAAGGAAAAGGAAGGGATGGAAAGGAAGACAAGAAGGGAAAGGAACAGACTCCAGTGTTCTCTTCAAAAGGCCACTGTAAATATCATGTGCAATGAAAAGCATTTTGTTCATCTTGATTCACCATTTGCAATAATTATCAAACAGCTGATTTCTGACACGATTTGGTTTTTTTAAACAATCTAGAGAATATTTTCCCCATAAAAACATTCACTTATAATAAACAACTTAGTAACCATGTAGTTCTAGTTCATTTGCCCAAATTATAAAACTAGTCCTGAATGAAACAAATTTAGGGATTTAAACAATCCTTAAATGGGGGGGGGGGGGGAGAGAGAATTCTTTTCCACCACTTATCCAATTTATTTCTAAACGACATGATCTTTGAAAAATGATTGCTACAAAGGATACATGACATACATTCTATTAGCATTTACTCCCATTCGCAAAGAATGAAGTCTCACATATATTTAGTAAATTCTCGCATTCCAGAATCATTCCAAATCAAAACTAGTTTTTGCTCCCAAATTCTGTACCTAGACTAAAACATATTGCAACTTTTTAAAAAATTGGTCTTCACCTTTTGGACAGATTTACTTTAATGTTCTAACTATATATTATTTTCAATGATAACACATTTTACAATTCAAATATTGACATTACTGATGCAATCATACTGTAGAACAAAAAACTGTCTAAAAGACTTCCCTCTTGTGGTCTTTTGTACATAACAGGTAAAACTGAGTTCAAAATAATTTTTCCCACCACAAACACATTATAAAGATTTTGATTTCCACAATTTCAATAGAATGTAGAAGAAATCACATCTAATATACATAAAATTAAATTATATTGTTTTTTAAAAAACATTAGAAAAGGTAGTTCAGTTTCAATTTATTTTCTTTTTTTTTTTTTGCATGATCCAGACATTTAAAAATGCAATGAAAATCTAACTTGCATGATATTGTTGGGTGACTGGGAAAAAAATTCAAACTGTGAAAATTCATTATGCAAATGAAAATATCAAATGTTGGTACAATTATCAAAATGAAAGCAGTCAATATTTTAGTTCTAAAATTACACACTTGTTTGTACAAAGCACATAAAAAAATTCATCTTGCTAACCCAACTGTTGATTGTGAGGTCTTCAGAAAAGATTTATCATTCAGCTTGTAAGGAGATTGAAGAGCTTCAAACAAACATCAAAAGAATTTTTGTGTCTTTATTGGAATGGTGTTAGGCTTAATACACCAATTTTGATATTCAGATTTGTTTTTTCATCAGAAATGACACTACATAACTGCAATACTGGTCCAACAATCTTGTCTTTACTTTTCTTTTAAAGCAAGAAACAGAATGAGAGTATTCAGAAAGCACTAGCAGGCATCAGTTAATCCAAGATACTAGCTTTAGTTCCAAAAAGCACTTGCAAAGGCAACCAAATTTTTTTTTTGGATGGTTGAAATTTTTAATAACGAGAATAACATGAGTGTGTAAGCAAGTGTCATGAGGTTTTTTTT
>JAQQSW010000861.1:5401-26542 GCA_028646575.1 Pseudocheirus occidentalis
TGGCAAAAAACTGGAAATTTAAGGGATGCCCATCAATTGGGGAATGGCTGAACAAGTTATGGTATATGAATGTGATGGAATATTATTGTGCTATAAAAAATGGGAAGGACATGGACTTCATAATTACCTGGAGAGGCTTATATGAATTGATTCTAAGTGAGAAGAGCAGAACCAGGAAAAATTTGTATGCAGTCGCAGATACACCATATGTATCTTGAAAAACTGGACTCTTCTCAGCAACGCACAGTTAAAAGACAACTCTACACGTCTCAGGATGGAAGGAGATGTCTACATTCAGAGAAAGATCCAGAAAGATCAGAGTTTAAATAGAGACTGAAGCAATGCATGCTATCATTCTTTTCTATGTTTGGTTTTTGTTTCTCTTTTCTCATTGGTCACTCCATTGCTATAACACCTATACAACCAGACTACTGTACAATGTGAAAGAGTTTGCAGATCCTATACATGAGTGTATGCCACCATGGTGGAGTGGGGGTAGTGGGGAGGAAGGGGATAAAAATCTAGAACTCAAGTGATTCTGGAACTGAATAGTCAATAAAAAGTAAAAAAAAAAAGAATTATAAATGATCATCAAAATTTTGTGAGAGAAAAAAATTAAACATTTATATCCTGATAGCTCTGTGTATACTTTAGAGCAAAACAAACTTTTTAAAATTGAGATTATTAAGACTAAGTTGTTATAAAAATTTTCTTAAGTAATATAAATTCCCAAAGTAAGATAAAAATCTGAATTCCTAGATAATTTTGTAATTCTTTAGATATTTAAAAGGGTTTTAGTCAGAAAAGGTATAGTAAATATATCTGATCACAGTACTGTAAAAGCTACTAAAATCAGAATCTTCTTAAGGTGAGCTTTGAACATTTTTAAAAAAATATTCTTTCACCAAATCATGACTCGTAGCCAATTACAATTAAATTTTTATTCCCATGGAGTTGTAATAAACAATAAAGATTTGCTAGGTTTCTGCTACATAAAGAATTTCATTTAACGTTTGTCTTTCTCAAATTTAAACTTGTCCTGGTGTTGTAGAATTGTTAGAAATCTTTCTAATATTTTGCAGCTTTCTTAGCAAGTTATAAATAAAATAAGTTCTTTTCTCAGGCTGAATGACCTTCCCTCTAGAGACAGTTTTCATGGGCTTTTGGCAATTTTACAACATAGGAATAACTGAGGACTTTAGGGAGGGGATGGTCGTGATGCCCCTACTTTTTCAAATCTCATGCATGCAGGAAGAATGGTCTGAATGGAAATTATTAACCTGAAATAAAGTTTTCACCTAATCTCCTCCTTTCCATATACAGTAATTAAGAACTTTAGGTTTTAGCATTAAAACAGTAATGTAACTTAGGTAATAATTTCCATAAGAGATAGCCAAATGGTTTTTAGCTATAACCTCCTTTTTAACTATAGGTAAAGGTGCAAATGCCTGGTTTTCTATAAGGCATATATAAACATTATAAGATGTAAGTGACATAACTGTTTTTAAATAAGTTCTTTATCTTTTAGTTCCAAAAAATTCAGATGAAAAATTTGCTTATCTAGCACTATTTCTGGCTTACAATGATCCCTAGAATTTTACTACAATTTAACAAAACCCACACCAACACAATGACATCATGACATTAATTGCATTTCCAAATCATCACTTGCAAAAATTTTTAATAAAAAATTGGGCTTTTCTTCTCCCCTCACAGAGGTAGAGTCTGATTGTGGATTTAGGAGCTTGAATGGAGAGGTTCATTTGCTTGTCTAAAAAATGTGTGGGCTTCAGGGTGCCTCAAGGCTGTTGCTAGTGGGGTCCTTGATAGATTTATTATGCTTTCTCCCTTTAGTCAGACTGGGAGGGTAACTTAAATTCCCTACTATTTCTACAGCACTCTCTCTTTTAATATGATCTAGGATGATAGACTTTAATACATTTTTGTAAAATGTTTTCAGCTAATTTTAACTTGTACTTCAGTGCTATATAGTCTATTCCTAAAAATTTCTTAGAGAGTGAAAAGCTTTCAACCCACCAGTTAGAGGGAGTGGGACTCTGGAAAAATCCCAGAGCCACGCCTTGTCCTGCTTCCCCAAAAAACCTTGACACTTTCACCTTTTAAATGTATCTTTATCAGGTCTGAGCAATATTCCAATTTGCTTAAATGCCAGTTAGTATAACAAATTCTGACTTATCTTAGCATCAAGTTAGGAGTAACACTAATTCACTTTTTCACATTCCCTAAAATGACCAGAATAAGTTCAAATTTGATTTTTAGTAGCATTCCAATATGGAAAAAAATTTTAATAGGTGAGGCAGGAATTGGTTAAATGGTTATTTGTATGCCTCTTTGATCTGAGGGGAAAAAATTCCCTTATTATTTCTTATCACCTTCTCCTCACCCCACTTGGTCAGGGTGGAATGAACAAAGGAGATTTTCAAACCTTTAAAAAACCTTAAAACTTCTGTTCTTACTTTTCAATTGCAAACAATATACACCTATCTTAAACTTCCTACCTATGCTCCTCTCATTGCTACTTACACTTTTTTGCTTTTTCTACTGTCATCTTTTCTCCTGGATTTAGATTAAAGCCCCTTTTAAAACCCCCACATACCTTTTTTCTTTCTAATTCTAACCTGACACTGCTCCTACAGTCTTTGACATACCATAACCATTTTATAACCTGTAAAATAATAAAAATTTTTATGTTTTTGTTATAATTATAACAAAATTAAAATGTTCATTTTCTGATGAGAAAGAAAGGAGAGGGGAAATGAAAGAAATAATCGTAGTCCAGCTGCATTTTAAATATTATAGAATGACAAATTGCTCTCACATACTCACTCACACAAAGACACAAAAACAAAGCAGAACAGATACAGAAAATAACAGAATGGATCCAAAAGCTCACAAAGAATTTGTAGATCTCCTGAGAAGATTAAACAGTTGCTGGCTCTCCAGATAGTAACAGAAACCAGGTAAGACTTACTTGATAATATTAGAGACACCAGCATCCCACTGTAGTTTTTGAGCCACCCCCTGGCACTTTAATTTCTGATGTTAAACATATTATTAATATATTCCATAGGAAAAAGGCAGAAATGGGGAAATGCTGGAGTCCTTCATCCATAAACCTCTCACTCTTCTGTCTCCTGGTTGGTTCTCTAATTTTCTTTTACTATTCTTTTTAACAATCTTAGATAACTTTCTTGGTCTCTACTTTCACTTTGTACCTGTTCCATTTTCTCCTGACAGCTTTTTGCCGAGACTGGGTCCTTATCTTAATGTTTCTAGTCCCTCATCTACCACTAAGCCTAGTGATTCTTTTAGCCCTAAGACTGCTAAAACATTTTCCCTAATAACCCAGTTCTTCTCTAGCCCCCAAAACTGCTACATGGAGAGTGAAACTTTCCCTTCCTTAACCTCTTACTGAAGAGGGAGAGAAGGAGTAGTCCCTTCATAATTGCCAAAAAATGATGAGAGTGAGAAGGGGATAGGATTTCTAGGAAATCCTTTGAGGGTCCTTTTTCAGTCTGAAATGAATTTACCATACTCAAGCTATCCTTTGGCAGAGTTATAAAAGTTTATTGTTATGCTGACTTTGCAGCAGGTAGGAGAGAAGAGTAAGGGGACCTTTGAAGTGCAGAAATTAGAGATACAGTTTTTAAAGCCATAAAGCTGTCAATAAGAGATTAATTATGCTAGCTAGGTGCTTAAGGGTGGAATTAGGGAAGAGTTTAGGAGTGGTCAGTGCTTATAAGGACATGCACTTTTTATATCAGCTGTGCAGGTGTATTGCCCATAATTCACTGGGATGTCCCCCCGGGGGGGGGCTACCAGGAGGTGTGGTTTTTGCCTTGGCATGTCACTAGGTTACTTTTGGTCAAGGATGACTGAGGTATGTCCAATCTGTTACTCATCTTTGACAATATGGCTATTGGGAAGATAGGTTTGATTGTCCAAGTTAGGAAGCTAGACTGATTAGGGATTCAGGAGACACCAAGTTGAGAGAGAGTTATCTTTTCTTATAATGTTGTTCAAGATTTTGGGGCACAGATGGTCACTTAGAACAAAGGCGGTATACATTTCCCTAAACTAAGGGTTTGTTTGAATGCTTGAGTGATATATTCATAGGTATGGCTAAACAATTAATGAACTGTAGCTAGGCAGACTGCTGGCTCAGGGAAAAGACTTTTAGGCTGGGGCAAGGGGAGAGGCAGAGTTAATGCCTTTATGGCTGGGGAAGTGTGATTTTTACAACTTAATTGCACAGGCTTATGTTACAGACATAGATACCTGAATACAAGTGCGATTTTACAGACTGAAGTTACAACAATGTTACAAGGGCACCCCAGCACCCCATCATTAGCACGACACTGTGACCACTGAGGTACCTCTTCTGATGAGAATTTCTTTTCTCTGGATTCCCAGGCAAGGCACTTTCCTCGTATCTTATTTCAGATCCCTATTCCAGGCACCAAATGTAGAGATTTCTTAAGTGGTTTCTTAAGCCAGCTCTAAACTGATACACTAGCCCATGAAAGTGCAAGAAACCATGGTCCAGGCATGGTTGTCAAGCAATCTATTTATTGATACCATGAGCAATGTTTTTTATAGAGAAATAAAACAAAGAAGGTAATTACAGGTCACTTGGTTTTCTTAATACTCTTTATTCAGTAATAAGATAGTAAGTAGTGATGTCAACTTTTAGGCCTTAAAGATAACCAGGTCCCAAACTATAGTATTTAAAAATGTATAAAAATCATAAAAGGCAGCTAATATCTTCTGGAAGTCATCCCAGAACAGGACTGTGCCCTGGATCACAAGATATCAGAAAGGCTTTGATATACAACTGCTTCTCAAGGGAAAAAACCAAGACCAGTTACTTTAGACTGGCCATAGTAAAAACCCAGAGCAAACTTATTTAGGACCAGCCTGATTCCTGGATCAGGTATTTTGTCTCCCTTCAACTTTCTCTGTGTATAACTGCTGTATGGTAGAGGAATTGGTCATGGGAAATGAGTCCATTGAGGAACTGGGGGATTATGATGCTTGATGGAATACAAATATGTATGTTAAAGTCTTCTAGTATGACAGCAGGAGTTGCAGAGGAAAGACTGTGAGCCAGGTAATGACCTCACTGAGGAAGGAACAAGAGTGTCTCCTGAAGCTCTAGGGACAACAGTTATCAGAGTCTTGATTTGCTTAGAAATATGGATTGAATAAATCTCAAAGGAAGAGAAGTTATTGAGTGATGGTGGTAGAGGAAGAAATTGAAAATGCCAGTGGGGAGCAAGGAGTAATCATATTCCCCCACCATAACCAGTGAGCCAGGAAAATAAGTGGAAGTACAATTCAATGCTGGAAATGGTAGCCAGGGCAGATCTATCATCAGGAGAGGCCAGCTGGAACAAAAAAGAAAAAAGTTTAGCATTAAATCTTCTTCATTACTTATGTCCAGAGAACACAGTGGAAGAATGGGAGGTTGGAATGAGGAAGTGCTGCTTCGAAGGGAATGGGAATAAGTCAGCGGGGGATGGAGACTGGGGTCTGAACAATGGAAGGGAAGGTTCAGAATCACTGGGAATGGAGTGGGAGCTATGCTAGCATTTGAGAAATTAGTTTAGGTGGGCTGGCTATCTGTGTCCACAAAGAGTACAACCTCAGGAGGAACTGTCCCAGGAAGTCAGGCAGATGTTTATACCTGGAAAGGGGATGAATTGTAGAAGATTCTTGGTCATGGGGAAGGCAAGCTCTGTATAGGTGGCTAGAAAGGGTATCTTTAGCACAAGATTATCCACAGTTCTGAAATAGCTATTATTCTTCTCTTTTCCAACTCGAGGCTGGGTCTTACATACTTCAACTGAAACAATATCAAAACAGATTGAATTTAGAAATATATGAGAATTCAACTGCCTTCCATTGAGCCAGACACTAGAGAGATTTCAAGCTAAGGCTTCAGTTAAAAGTTAGAAGGGAATTTGTGTTAACCTTCTCCACCTGGTGAAAGGAACAAGGGAAGAGGCACAACAGTCACAAAGGTGCCCCACTGGCAACAGCCCTAGGCCCCTGGGTACCCTGAAGCCCACTCCTCTAGGTAAGCAGATGAATCTCTCCTCTCAAAACCTCAAGTCCTTGCTCCCACACCACCAGAACCTGGAGTCTCTGCTCCAAGTTCCCTGAAGATGAGAAAAGGAAAGGGGTAAAATGAGGTCAGAAGTCAACCAGCCTCTACCTTTGGTAAATGCAATCTTCTATCAGTAATTTTAAATGTGATTTGGAAATGCAGTTAATGTCATCTTAACTTTACTGTTTGTATTATTGTACTTCTACATTGTAGTAAAATTTTCTTATATTGTAAAACTTGAGTGACCATTGTGAACCAGAAACAGTGTTATACAAAGCAACTTTTAATCTGAATTTAGTTGAAACTAAAAGGCTGGAAAAAATATTTGTTTAAAACCAAGTATGTTATTTTATTAAATTTGCTAATCCTGTCTTAAAGCTAAAAACAAGTTGACTCTCACTTATGAAAATTAGAAGATAGTTAACTAAGTTATTTGGGATTGCTTCTATAGTGTTAAAACCTAAAACTGATCCCATAGCAGCTCTAAGGGTAGACAAGAGAGACACTCCCTACTCCCCTCACTTAGGAAGATGGTCAAGATCACCTCCAATGTGGGGCTATAGAGAGTGACCAGAGGCAACATGTGCCAGCTACCATATACTGGGATCCTAAAAGTTAAATATGGGAAGCCCCTGAAAGATGTCTTGGCAAGGAAAACGAAAAATCAGTATTGAAAACAGGGAACTTGCCACACATAAAATAGATTGTTTTCATCACTCCAGAGGAAGAATATCATAGGGTGCACTGGCAGATCAGCCCCTTCTTTGGGGTCCCTACTGATTTTTCCTTATTTGTAAACTTGCCAGATCCCCAGGAACCATCTGGTGAGCAAGATAAACAGCCCCGGGAAAAAATAAAAGTTTGTTTGGGTTATAGAGTTTCTAAACAATGAACGTGGCTTACTGAGAAGTGGAACTTCTTACATATGCAAGTCATGGTAAACTTCTATTGCTTATTGCAACTCCATGCAAATAAAAGCAACTGAATCAAGCCCAAAGCTGTGATTAGTGAGACTTGCCATTTGAGGTAAAAGCTGTCAGGAACACAACTAGTTTTATTTTGAGTTTGAATTTAGATATAGTTGTCTGCATTAAATCAGTATCGGAGAGAAATGTCACAATCTATTTAGACAGAATCCTGATATAGGTGAAGGTTTGCTTTAGGGAAAAGCAGAGGAGACATTTTTAGCCTCAATCTAAAATGTGACCCTCCTGGTTCAGTTTTCCCATTGTCTTCCTTCGAAAAGGAATGCTTTCCACCTGATTATTCCTGAGTCTGGCTATAAGATGGAATTAAAGTGACTCTTATCTGAATTCAAACAGAGTACAGGATGTTTTATCCTGTCATATCTGGCATGTCCCTGCTTTTTCCTTTTATGGCAAATTTCTCTAATTAGAGCAAGTGGTCAGTAAAGATATAAATACAATTTCAGGTATGTGAAATTGTGCTGTTTTCAATCTGATAATGTGTAGTCATTCCATATCCCTAACAAATGGGTAAATTAATACACAGATTTGTCATTTGTCTGCCTGTATAGTGAAGTGAAAGTTTAAATCCCTGGAATAGAACTTTTTTCTGAGTGATATGGGAACAATTAGACAAAGTGAAAAGAAGTTTGTGAAACAAAGGTACAAACACAATGTTTATCATTATCCCATATACTAAGGCTAGGATACATCTGAGCTCTTTGTTAGATATGAACAATTCAGCCTAAAGTTATATTCCTTACTACAATCTAAATAATTTAGTAAAAGGTTACTTGGCCTAGTCAACTGCCTGTTACTAGATATATCTGTCTTTCTCCTCTTTATATCTTGGGTCTTGCATATTGAACTTGCTGTCAGATTTGTTTCTCAGATTACAGGCCAATCCACCTAGAGTTGGCAGCAAACAGTGGATACCAGTCCATACTCACCCATCATTCCCTGGATGTGATCTGTGCTTGGTTCCAGTCAACCTCCTCCTCAAGACTCACTGAGACAAGGAAAGCTCTACTCCCCTTTGAAGCCCAAAGAAGCTATGGAAGCTGAGACCTTTGTCCCTTCTCCCAAATGAATTTGGGTCCCAGCTCCTTGAGGGGTGAATGATGGAACCCTAATAAAGCTGCCCCCAGTCCCAATATTCTAACTTCATTATGGGCCCAGCCCCACTGAACAGCACCCCACTGTACTTACCTAGCCCTCTCCTCCCCCCACCAATGTCCTAACTTCTTCATATATGCCTCACTGCTCACTGAAACAACAGGTATGTCCCTGAATTCTTAGTTCCCACAGAAACAGCAGGTGTTTTCCCTGTGATGGGAACCTAGCTACTGCCTCTACCTGGTTACTGTTCCCAGACCCATTTCCACAAAAACGGGTGTGTTCTTGTATTCAATCACAATCACCTTATCCTTCCAGCCCAAGATAGGACCACAATAGCTAGCCAGTTGGAGGGCAGAATGACCAAAATGTTTAACCAGGGAACCATGGTTAAGCCTTACTCCTCCCTTACCTAATGCCTTAACAAACTTCTGCCTTTTTAATATTAGTGATACTCCTCTATTCTATGTAAATGTATGTTATGTAATTGCATCTTTACCCTATTAAAAATCCATCTTGCTTTCTCTAAAGTTGCTGGTTTCTCTTGGAACTTTGTCTGCATCATGAGGGAAGTCAATCTCAATAAATGCCTATACTTGGATTAGAGGTGGTCTGACTGAATTCTTTATACAGTTCCACCACAACACATCATGAAACCACAATTGTTTTTCGGGTGGGCAGGGATCCCACATCAACAGTTACTAGTGTCCCTGGTTTTAAACTGCAACAGCTCAGACAAGAGAAATATATAAAAACAAGCTATATACAGAGTAGGACATAATTAACAGAGGGAAGGCACTTGAACTAAATTTATCAGTTTGTCCATATATTCCATATATTAAAAAAACTCTTTGGTGTCCTCAAATACATTTATCAGAAAGCAGAGGTTTTCTACCAAAAAATTTGAGAACTGCTGCTCTAATTATTAGTGATTCGATTCGAATTTCTTCCTTTGAAAAATGCCTGTTCATATCCTTGGGCCATTTATTACTTAGGCAAACCATCCTCTAATTGTTTCGTGTTGACCTCTCTACATCTGCTATTGAGCTGTTTTCTGAACCTAGCGGCTCCCTCGGGGTGGCGCTGGTCTGACTCTGTCAGCAGGAGTTAAGCTTCTCACGCCCGGACCCTCTGGAGCTCCGGAGTCTTTCTGGGTCTTTTTCACCCCACCCCGCTCCAGCTAAGTCTAAGACTAGGTAGTTTAATAAATCATAAAAAACGGCTCCGCCAGGTGCAGTATTCCCCGCGAAAACTGCCAATCGCCAACCCTCAAAGCAAGCACGGGTTACGCAAGGGAGTGCCCATGGCGTGGGCCGGGGCAGACTAGTGCAAGGCCCGAGATGGGAGGGGCACAGAGCAAAAAGGATGGATTATTGGAGCCTGCTGAGAATGAAGGATAGGAGAGGAAGACAACCAGTCCTCTACCTCATTTCCGGCGAGCGATCAATTTGGGTCTTGATTGGTTTGTTGACCCGTGAGCTCAAAATGGGCTCAGCCAATCGGATCGACGCCGGGGCGTCTACCAAGCAACTGAGGAGCTTGGAGGGGTTTGCTTACTCTAGTTAGTAAGTCTTTTTTCCTAGGTCTAGTTTAAGTGCGCAGGCGCTTGTGGTCGGTCTTGATTACGGCTCTGGAGTAGCTAGTGGGGCGGGGCTCGGAGTCTCGACCGCTGGTTAGTCCTTCTTGCTGTTCCGTCTCTGCTGTGACTGAGCGGGCGAGCGCGCGCCGAGCGGCCACTACTTTCTCGCACCAGCTGTGTGGGGTCCAAGTGCCTTTCCCCTCCCCCGACCCGTGGCCAGCCTTAGCTATGTAAACCTTCTTACCCCCCCATCCCCCACCCCTGCCTCGGACTTTAGTCTCCAGCCTGAGTCCCTCCGCAGCCTCAGGAGTATTACCCGAGTTCTCTCTCTCTTAAGCACCGACCCGGGCCGGGCCGCACAGAAAGAGGGCCTCGTCAGTTTACGATCTTTCCTACCCCCAAACTCGGGGGATAGGCTGCAGCTGGAACACGGGCTTGGCCCACAGAATCTGGCCGGCTTGCACCATGGCGGAGAAAGGCAGGCTCAGCTTCCCCGCGGGGCCCGGCACCCTGAACACGCCTGTGCCCATGAACCTGTTCGCCACCTGGGAGATCGACGGCTCTAGTCCCAGCTGCGTCCCCAGGTAAGAGCGATTGGGATAGTGACGGTCCATCCCATCACCTGGACAAGGGCCGGAAGCATAGTTCTTCACAGCTGTAGTGGGGGGTGGGGTGGGGTGATGCCTTGAGCACTGTCCGGATTTGTAAAGCTCTGGGGGAAAGTCTCAGGAACATTTTCTGCTCTGAGTAATGATGGGAGGCGGGGAGAAGGGTTTTTCCTCTAAATTGAGAGTACAGATTTGATGAAAAATTATTTCTTTCCTCCTCCCCCCCCCCTTCCCACCTGTGGGAGGACCGCTGTACAGGTTCTGCAATACATTTGTAAACTCCTGTCTGGAGGTGTAGCTCTAGGCTCAGTTATTAAAATATACCAAGAGGTAGGATCACTGAGGCTAAATATGGTAGACCTAGGGACTATATTTTATATTTTATAGGTAATGATCTTGTTTGGATGAAGTTGCTCCTCAGTTGCAAATAATTAATTGTTTAGCAATCTGGTAATTTACATACCTATCTCCTTCGGAAGTCCTATCTCTAGGAACTGGGGTTATTTTCCTAGACCCAGAGGATATGTTACTTAGTAGCAGCTTAGTTTTTGCTTCTCAGAATTCTGCTTTTAACATTAGGGATAGACTTCATTATAGTGGGGCTTTGTTTCTGTGCTTTGTTAAAAAAAACTGCTGCAACTGTCACAAGCCATTTAAATATTTATTAAGCCCCTGGTAGGTGCAAAACACTGCCAAACACTAGAGACGTGAATAGACAGTTAATAAGCATTTATTAAGCACCTACTACGTATCAGGCTCTGTTCTAAGGGCTGAGAATACAAAGAAACACAAGAGACAGTTCCTGCCCTAAGAGCTTGCAGTCTGATGGGGGAGTCAACATGCAAAAATCAACTAGTACAGCAAACTAGATACAGAAAATAGAAAATAACAGAGAGAAAGCACTATAAGTAAGAGGGATAGGGAAAGGCTTTCTGTAGATTTTATCTGAGTTCTGAAGCCAGGAGGCAGAGATGAGGAGGGAAATCTATCCAAGCATGGTGAAAATGCCCACAGTGGAGAGATGGAGTATCTTGTTCATGGAGCAGCAAGGAGGCCATTGCCACTGGATGGAAAAGTAATAGGATATATTAATAAGATATTTTAGAGAATAAGAACAATGAAAAGGTACGGAGGGGGCTAGGTTATGGTAGATTTTGAACACCAAAGGATTTTATCTTTAATCCTGGAGGTGATTGAGGGGGCTAGATTTGGGAGGGGGTGCTATGTTTGGATCTGTGCTTTTCAAAAATTATTTGGTGGCTCAATGGAGGAAGGACCTGATGGAGAGAGATCTGCATCAGGCAGACCAGCAGGTGATTGCAATAGTCCAGGTGTGAGTAGGTAAGGGTTGTAGACCAGTATTATAAGAGAGGAAGGGGCATATTTGAGAGATGTTGCAAAGGTGAAATTGACAAGTTTTGGCAACAGATTGGCTATGAGGTCATGAAAGATAATGACATATTAGGATGATAATCTAGGTTGTAATCCTGGGGGACTAGGAGGTGCCCTTGACAGTAATAAGGGGAAGTTTGGAAGGGGGAAGAGTTTTTGGACATGTTGAATTTAAGATGTCTTTATGTATAATACAAAATTGGAGATGTGAGATTGGAGATCAGCAGAGAAGTTAGATTTGAGATCAGCATAGAGATAAAAATTAAATTCATAGGAATTGATTAAATCACCAAGTAAAATAGTATAGAGGGAGAAGAGAGCCCGGAAAAGAGCCCTGTTAGTAGTCATGGCCTGGATAAAGATCTAGCAGAGGAGATTGAGGAGTATTTAGAAAGGTAGGAGGAAAACTAGGGGGAGAAAGTAGTGCCCCAAAACCAAGAGAGAATAATGAGAAGAGGGTGATTGACAGCATCAAAGGCTGCAAAGAGATAAAGATCACTGAGAGAAGACCATTGGAGATGATAAAACAGGGCACTGGTAATTTTGGAGAGAGCAATTTCAGTTGAACAATGAGTTTGGAAGCCAGATTGTAGATTTAAAGGAAGTGCTGTTGTAGGTGGGTGAATCATGGAGTTTAACCAGAAGAGATATGATATGATAGTTAGCAGGGACGGATGGACCTAGTGAGGGTTTTTTGAGGATGATACATTTTTATTTTTGTTTTTTGAGGATATTTGTAGGTAACAGGGATGAGACATGAGCATGTTTGTAGTCAGTAATCACAGGGTGAGATCAAAGATAAATGAGATTGGGGGATCACAAGGGGGGTGGGGGAGCAATCTTTTGGAGGAGATGAGATGGAATGGGATATATTTTATGTGTGTATATACCTATACAGGCTTACATATATGTGTACATACATTAAATATCATAGACTCTGCCCTCAAGAAACTTTATAAAGATATTGTCTCTCAATATAATGTTAAGTTTCAAGAGTGAGAGCTTGAGAACTGAGAAAGATCTAGTTAAATTATATTAAGAAAATTTGACACAGCTAGGTGTAGTGCAAAGAACCTCATATCCAGGATCCTACCTCTGTGATTTACGGAAATGACTTGATGTCTCTGGACCTCAGTTTTTTCAGCTGTAAAATAAAAGTGTTGACTAGGTGACCTGTTCTCTTCCATCTTTAAATCTTATCATTGTACTTTCAGTTGGGGAGATTATGGAAGGCTTCAAGAGGAAGGTATTGCTTGAGCTGAGCCTTGAAGGATTCTGAAAGGCGTAGTTGAGGAAGAGCATGAAAGGTGGATTGCTTACCTCTGATGGAGAGAAAGGGAGGAAGTGAATGGGAGAGAACATGTAGAATTTGGGGAACATCAATTTTGTCCAGTTTAGCTGGAATAGATTGTGGAAAGGGGAGTAATCACTAGAAAGGTGGCACAGATTATAGAGGGCTTTAAATTACTGGCTAAAAATTTGGAGTTGATTTTTGTAGGCAACAGAACCACTGAAAATTTTAGACCAGATAAGTGATAATGTTTAGATCTGTTTTTAGTAAGATTCTAAGATATATATATTTGTATGTATGTATATACACACACATATACATATGATAAGTAAGAGGCCAATTAGGAGGACATTATAATAGTTTAGGTGAGAAGTGGTGTGTAGTGGTAGTAGAGAAATGGAGAAGAGGAAACAGATATAAAACGTGTTGGAAGTAGAATTGACAGGATTTGGAAAGCTGACTATGATGATAAGGAAAAAGGTAGAGTTGAAAATTATTGAAATTTTGAACCTGAGTGATTAGGAAGATGCTATTAGTAACAGAAATAGGGAGGTTGGGAGCAAGGGCAGGTTTAAGGGAAGACGGTGATGAATTCAGTTTCTATGCCTATGTGATATCTAGAGGGAAATGTACAGCATATAGTTGGAGATGGGGAATCTGGAATTTAAATATCATTCTTTTGTGTAGAGATTATAATTGTACCTTTTGAAGTGGTGAGGCAGTAATGTCATAAAAGCAATGGAGAAGAGACCGAACATGAGAGAAGATGATCAGCAGTGTCTAATTGTACTGAAAAGTCAGGAAGCACATGGAATGAAGAAAGCTATCAGATTTAGCAGTTAGGAGAGAATTGATAATACCCAAGTGAACAGGGGTTAAAGAATGAATTTGTGGTGGTGAAGAATGTGTGCTACTCTTTTTGGCATTTAAAGCCTTTTAATACCTGACTCTAGGCTACCTTTTTTTTTCCTTTCTTAATAACATTTTATTTTCCCTCCCAGTTATATGTAAAGAGTTTTCAATGTTCATTTTTGTAAAATTTTGAGTTCCAAATTTTTCTTCTTCTGATATAGGCACAATAGGTACAATCATATCAAAGATATTTCCACATTAGTCAAGTTGTGAAAGGAGAATCAGAACAAAAGGGGAAAATCACAAAAAACAACAAAAAAAGTGAAAATAGGAAGCTTTGATCTGCATTCAGACTCCATAGTTCTTTCTCTGGTTAGCATTTTCCACCTAAGTCTTTTGGAATTGTCTTGGATCATTGTATTGCTGAGTAGAGCTAAGTCTGCCATAGTTTAATCATCACACAACATTGCTGTGTACAATATTCTCCTGCTTCTGTTCATTTTCACTTAGCATCAGTTCATGCAAGTCTTTCCAGGTTTTTCTGAAATCCGTTTGGCCTACCTTTCCAGGTTAGGAAAGGTTACTTCACGTGTACACACATGTGTGTGTGTGTCTATGTGTATGTGTATATAAATGTATGTATACGTACATATTTATGCATTACTTGAGATAGATAAATAGTTCGGCTACACTGGCATTATTGATGTTCTCACACATGTCCTTTTAGAAATGCTTAGCTGCCTTCAAAGCTCAGCTCATGTGCCACCACTTATGATGCCTTTGATTCCCCATATCTCCCCTTGTATTTGTTTTGTAATAATGTATAATGGTTATTATAATTATAATAATAATTATTATTATTATTAATCTATATTGTATTTCTTGACTTCTGTTTATAGATGTATACACATTTCCTTTATAGACTCTTAAGTTCCTTGAGAGCACATAATGTTGGGTTTGTTTTGTATCTCTCGCACTTAGCCTGGTTCCTGGTAGCACCTGGTAGGTGCTTAATAATGCTTCCTGAAGTATTGATCAGTACTGCTGAGGGGATAGCTTTCTTAAGTGAAGGTTATGGTTGTTATTGTTCTTTAAGGATACAGCAACAATGGTTACTGAAAGTGATGAAAGGGCTAGAGGAAGATAGAGCTAGAAGAAGGATGAGCAGAGGGCATTAAAGCTAAGGGCAGGCTCCTGAATGAGATGTCCAGCAGGGAACAGGATGACTATCATAGCTGTATGAAAAAGGAATGGGCATCCTTGGGAGGTTATGGGTTCCTTCAGTTGGTATTCAAAAAGAGTTTTGATGTCTTCTTGTCAGGTATATTGTTAGAGCTGTAGTATCAAATTCAAATAGAAACAGATTTCACAAATTAACTGATCTGTTTTGCTGTATTTTTGTTTATTTTGTTAAATATTTTCTAAGTGGTTCCATTAAGACTTGAAAGTTTTGAAGCCTCATGGGGACTGAGAGTTTGACACCTGTGTCATAAAGGATTTTCTCTAGGTACGTTGGCCTAATATCTTTGGGTTTTTTTCCAACTCTTGGATTCTGTGAGATGTGGGGAAATAACATCATCAGCCTCTGGAACAAAGGAATTGTTGGAGAAGATTTTGTGAGGTTTTGAAGTATGGATTAAGGGATATGAGGGAACTCACAAGATATAGCTTTAATCTTCTAAGTAAGTTTACGTCTGACACTTGGGGTTCCAGGTGGAGATTTGAGGAAATCGAGAAGATGTGGGATGGTTAGTTGTTGTAAGGAGACACTAATAGCCAACAGAACTGCCATAAGCTGTGAGGCCCCCGTACAAATTCATAGCATGCTAACATGCAGGATTTTGTAACTTCCTCATTAGCATTTGTATATTGTCAAGAGTGGAAGAAAATATGGAAAATACTGAAGGAAGTGACTCTGCTTCTGGGATTAAACAACATAGGACTAGTAGGACACACACAAGGCATTCAAGAATGGAACAAGGTGCCTTGTTGGACTAGTTAACTGGTCAAGTAAAGTCAGAACAGGGGTCAGTTAGAAGAAAAGGGAAGAACTGAGAGATCAGAGTTCATGTTGAGATCAAAGAATAAGTTAAAGGATAGAGGAATTAAAACTAATAGCTAGCATTTACATAGTATTTGAAGATTAGCAGAGCAGTTTATTATTATCTCATTTTATCATTACAGCAATTCAGGGATGTGTAGATGCTGTTATTCTCATTTTTTGGAAGAGGAACTAAGATATTAAATGACTTGCCCATGGTCACACAGCTGATAAATGTCTGAGACAGGATTTGAACTCAGGTCTTCTTGACTCCAAATTCAGCATTTTATCCACAATACCACCTATCAGAGGGTGTTTGAGGTGAAAATGTTTGAGATAAATCTGATTTTGGTGATGATGGTTAAGTTTAAGTAAGGTGTGATCACTTCTGTGGGTGGCTAAAGTAGCATGGTCATGGAGTTAATGGGAATTGAGGAGGTATGTGACCTGAGAGCACAAGGTGTTTGAAAAATAGTTAAGAGCATTGTTTAAGTCACCAGGTAGCCAGAGACTGAATTTGTTGAGGAAAAGAAAGGGATAGCTTCTTGTAGACTGGTAAATGGCAACAATTTGTGTGAATTTCAAAGAAAAAAGATTGAAGCTTGAAAGTTGCCAGTGAGGTGGTTTAGAAGTGGCTATGGAGAGAGCAAGGAAGATGCTGACTTCTCTGATACTTTGTTTGATGATATGCATGATTTAAAAAAAATCTTGTATTGGAAAAAATTGGCAAGGAATGTGTTATCTTTAGAAGAAAGTAAGATTTCATTTGCCATATTGTATAGGAGGCAGCAACAAAAAACATTTCAGAGAAAAAGAAGAGCAAGAAAGCAAAATGGCCATCTGATGAGGCTTTACATACACCTGAGGAAAGAAAGAAAGCAAAAAGGAAAGGAGAAAAGGAATGCTATACCCACCTGAATACACAGTTCCACAGAATAGCAAGGAGAAATAAGTGGGTTTTCTTAAATGAGCAATCCAAAGAAACAGAATGAAAAATAGAATAGGAAAGACAAGATCTCTTCAAGAAAATTAAAGATATCTAGGGGACATTTCATGCAGAAATGGGCATGATAAAAGACAAAAATAGTAGAGACTGAACAGAAGCTGGATAGGTTAAGAAAAAGTGGCATGAATACACAAAAGAACAATGCAAGAAAGATCTTGGCATCACCTATAAACCACAGTGCTGTGCTTACTGATCTAGAGCCAGATATCCTGGAGAATGAAGTCAAATGGGCCTTAGGAAGTTAAGGTCTGTCAGATTTTTTGTTACTAGATTTACTGTCCTAATATTGTTAATGGTTTCAACTGCTGTGTTTGCAATCCAGGCTGCACAATAGGTTATAAGATGTTTCTGTAAGCCTTTAAGATGTAACATGATACAGATAAGGATCTTATCTATAAGCTCAATTTATTGCAACAAATAATATTATGCATAGGTATGAGTTAAAAGTATCAAAAAAGCTCAATTGTTACTTAAATGTGATTATAAATATACATATTTGTGTTACGCCTAGCTTATATAATTCCTCTCATCCCAGTACCACATAGGACAGGATCAATATCCTGCTTATTGGAGTGTGGAATAATTTCAATATCACCTTGGAATGAAAAAAACTTTCAGTCAAATTATTAAGATATTGAACATAGTGAAATTCCTGGGATTAACCCAGAAAGGAGTTGTTAAAAACAATTAATACATTGAAGAAAATCTCTGTGTTTCAGAATATAGCAGCCCTTACTCCCTATACTAATTATTGTTATAGTCTTCTGTACTTTTGGGCCCTGACTTTTTCGAATTAAGACTCAAATTATCAAAAATTTAGGTACAGAAGTACGTGCCTTTAAACTCCTTCTTAAAAAGAGGGGAGCCAAAACATTTGGTCTGGGGGGTCAGTTCATATGCAGATGTCCTGGAAAAGTGGTTTTGGCCTAGATTTGTGTTAGACAAACCTTGACCCTTTAAAACCTGCTCTCATTTGCATCATCTTTGTTAATTCCTTTAAAATGTTAACTGACTTCCAAAAACCTGTTGGATTTCTCAATACTTTTTGGTGCCTAGAAATCAGAGGTTTTGATTGTATCTGAGTTACTTCCAGGATGTAACAGACCATTGTCATAATAAAACTATGATAATATCCCAGGTTGTGAAAAACTAAGCCTATTGATGAGAATACTTGAATCTTTATCCTTTGGATCTTTAAAAACCTTGTTCAAATCATCATTAAATGGAGTTCATGGTTCTTCCTCGAACTGCCCATGTGGCCTGGTCTTGGTGTCTCTCTCTCTCTCTGTCTCTCTCTGTCTCTCTCTGTCTCTCTCTGTCTCTCTCTGTCTCTCTCTGTCTCTCTGTCTCTGTCTCTCTCTCTCTCTCTGTCTCTCATCTCCACTCACTCCTGAGGCTGGTACTCAGGTGGCACCCTACAGGAAGTATTGCTGACAATATAGCTACCGGAGATGATGGACTTCCAACTGATCTATTAAAAACCCTAAAAGAGAATGCTGTTAAAGTGCTGTCTTTAGTATGCCGGCACATTTGGAAAACTCAGCAGTGGCCAGTGGATTGGAAATCCTAAAGAAGGATAATTGCCAAGGAATGTTCAAATTACCAAACAGTTGTACTCATTTTATATGCCTGCAAGGTCATGCTTACGATTCTGCAAGCTAGACTACAACTTGTGTGAACTGAGAATTATCAGAAGTCTGGTTTTCAAAAAGGCAGAGGAACTAGAGACCAAACTGCCAGCATTTTCTGGATCATGGAAAAAGCAAGGGAGTTCCAGAAAGACACCTACTTCTGCTTCATTGACTACACTAAAGCCTTTGACTGTGTGGATCACAATAAAACGTGGCAAGCTCTCAAGGAGATGGAAGTATCTGATCATATGTCTCCTGAAGAATATGCATTCAGGGCAAGAAGCCAGTTAGAACCAGACATGAAACAATTCATTGGTTGTATGACAGGACTGTATATAGTCACCTTATTTAATTTAACTTATATGCAGAGTACATCATGCAAAATGCCAGGCTGGATGAGTCAAAAGCTGGAATTAAAGTTGCCAGGAAAAATATCAACAATCTCAGATATGCAGATGATTACTACTGTGATGGCAGAAAGTGAAGAAGAATTAAGTAGCCTCTTGATGAAGGTGAAAGAGGGGAATGGAAAAGCTGGCTTGAAACTTAACATCAAAAAAACTAAGATCCTGGCAACTGGTCCCATCACTTCCTGGCAAATAGAGGGAGAAGAAGTAGAAACGGTCAAATTTTATGTTCTTGAGCTCAATGATCACTGCAGATGGCAACTGCAGTCGTGAAATTAAAAGACATTTGCTCCTTGGAAGGAAAGTTATGACAAATCTGGACAGTATACCAAAAAATCAGAGATATCATTTTGCTCGCAAAAGGTATGATTTTTCCAGTAGCAGTATATGGCTGTGAGATTTGGAGTATAAGGAAAACTGAGTACTGCAGAAGTGGTGCTTCCAAATTGTGGTGCTGGAGAAGAATTCCTTGGACAGCAAGGAGGTCAGATCAATCAATACTTAAATTAATTCAGGCTATTCACTGGAAGGTCAAATAATGGAGCTGAAAAAATACTTTGATCATACAATGAGAAGATGGGACTCACTGGTAAAGAACCTCATGTGGGGAAACATTGAAGGAAAAAGGGATGGCAGAGGGTGAGATGGATAGATAGTATCATGGAAACAATGAATATGAACTTAAACAGACTTTGAGACATAGTACAGGATAGAATGGCCTCGCTTGCTATGTGGTCCATGGGATCACATAGAGTTGGACAGGGTTCACCTACTGAACAAGATTATATTGAGTAACAGAAAGTAGGAGAGTGAACGGAAAAATTTAGAATGTAGGGACATTTAACAGTGTATTGGGGTTCAAGACCGCAGAATACAGACGATGGAGTACAATAGAGACTTAAGGGAATTAAAGTCCACAATTTGGAATTAAACTGGTCTAAGATAAAACTAAGAAGAAAGAGAATGAGGGACAGTAATTTTCTTGGCATTTGAATTACAGAGATTAGGTTTATTTCCTCACTTGTGAAATAAGAGTATTGAACTGTGATTTACAAGGTCCCTTATAATAGGGTTAACATTCTGTGATTCTTTGTAGTTTGGTACATATCTAGAAGAACTATGTCTCAGTTCTTGGGGTCTAATGAATTGTGTATAATTAGACTTTTGTATTATGATTGTTTTAGGGCTCTGAGTGATTTTACAGTTAAGGAAATTGAGGTCCAAGAAATTAAATGAGTTAGCCAAGGGTGACACTATTAGGGGAAGCAGGAGAAAGACCCATGGTTTCACTGATATTGGGAACTCCTTTTACTTGAATTCCTTCTAACAATGCAGATCAGCATCGCCTTTGTAATTTAATATTTAGAAATTTCCCTAGGGCAGTGGTTCTCAACCTTCCTAATGCCAAGACCCTTTAATACTTGTATATGGATGTATCTGCATGTGGGCTACCCACCTGGAGACAGAGGATAGAGGAGCAGTGTCTAGAGGAGTGGGTATTTCAGGTGCCTAAGACCATCGGCAATATGTGTTTTCTGGGGAAGTCAGTTTCCTCATCTGTAAAATGAGCTGGAAAAGGAAATGACTACAGTATCTTTGCCAAGAAAACCCCGAATGTGGTCATGAAGAGGTGGACACAACTAATTGACTAAACAACAACTTTAGCAGAATTCCTGTTACTTGAAAATATAAGAGCTGTATTTTTAAAGCAGTTTTCATTGACTAATTATTTCACAGTCTATAGCATAGTGTTGCATATTGTAGATGCTCAGTAAATTTTCTGGGAAAGAATAGATGAATTTTTAACTTTTATCTGAAAGAAGTCACTTTCAAATATTTTTGCATTATTACCAAATCATGTTTTTTAAATTAATTTATTTTCTTGTTTACATCACTCATTTTCATGAGATTTTGAGTTACAAATTTTCTCCCCATCTTTCCCCTACCCACCACCCCAAAACAGCGATCCCACTGTATAGCTCCTCCCCCAATCTGCTCTCTCCAGTGTCCTTCCCCAATTGTCCCTCTGGCTTTTTGGTAGGGCAGGATGGGTCTCCCTACCCCAGTGCCTGTATATCTTAATTCCCGGTTGCATGTAGTTAATAATAATTATAATATATATA
>JAQQSW010000862.1:0-26511 GCA_028646575.1 Pseudocheirus occidentalis
GTTGGAGGAGGGCATAAAAGGGAACAGATTGTGGGAGGGGTCTTACAGTGGGATCAATGTTCTGGGCTGGGGGGTAGGGACAAAAAGGGGAGAAAATTTGTAACTCAAACCTTGTGGAAATGAATGATGTAACCAAGAAAATAAAATTAAAAAAAATATTGCAAAGGTCAAAAAAAAAAAAAGAAAGGTAGTGGTGAAAGAGGTAGAGAAGCCTAGAACAGGAAGCCATTCATTTGTCTACCCATGACTGACACATAGGCGCTCACAAAATGTCTCTTAAATGAAACTGATTATCCAGATGTTCTTGTTAATATAATATTACAGTTAGTATGGCTGCAAATTATAAATACTGTAGATCTATCACCATTTTGTCAGAGTTGGAATAGCTTCCACTGCTACTGGAAATAGCTTACATTTGTTTTTATGATTCTGAAAACACTTGAGGAACTGATCATAGCCCTGATTCTTTTCTATCAGCTGTCTTGTAAGTATTGGAGTGATACTGCTATATACACAGTAATAGAGTCATAAGTGAACCAACATCCTCTTACTTTAGAATCAATTACCATGACACTACACCACACCAACTCTTGGACAGAGCAGTTCTTCAAGTAATCACAACTATACATTCCCTCTTTTTCTTTTTTTTTTTTAACTCAACTGTTCCCATTCCACCTCCACTCCCAATTACTCTGGGTTAGAGGTAGCTGACAACAGACAGCCCTAATAGTTTTTCTTTTTAAATAATACTTGTAATACATGTCAAGTCCCAAAATGAGGGACAAATTCAAGTTACTCTGCTAAAGTGGAATTTGGCTACATTGAACAGTGCCTGAAAGAAGAAAGGTATAGGTTGGAACTTGAAAATAATTTGATAAAGAAAAATCTGCTGTACAGTATTTCCTTAATAGGATTAAATCTATGACTAGGGGAGTCCCTAGTCATACTCTTTGGAAGACTGTGAATCACAGAGGGTTCCTTTTTAGGTCAAATGATAACACAATGTTTCTTATTAGCAGATCAAGTGCTGCATTTCAGAATCAAGTGATACATTTCAGATTTTACATCTGACATTGTCTTCACTACAAAATCCAGTGCAGTGGCATATCTACAAAGAATTATATTAAGCATAGAATCAATTCACTAAGATTAATACAGATAGTTAAGTAATCTAAGAGGAAAAAATATCTAGTACTTTTTTCTCATGAGGAAGTTGATTGTAAAACACATCTAACCCACCTAACATCAAATACTTGTGAAACAAAACTTATCAACAATCATTCAACTTTGAAACATTAAGATGAATCAAAATATGGGCAAAAACAAGCCAAAACAAATATGTCCTGTTAGCATTAAAAAAATATTTTAGGCACATTATTTTTCCCAATGTGACATTTGGCAGATTGATTGCCTCTTCCCACTGGACATTTATAGTTTATAAATTGCTTTTAGATGCAAGCTAAAAGTTTGCTCTCTTTTCACTTGGCTCTTCTCAGAAGTCATTTGTTTTCTGATTAAGACTAACATGAAGGCTGGAGAAAGGATCACATTGTCATTAATTCGAGCTTAAAAATACAGAACTTTAGAGAAGCTAATCAGCTCTATCTATCTACCAGAATCCATATTGAAAAGACTAGTAAGAACAAAATGGGACTAATGTAATCTTTCAAAAATTACAGTGGCAAAACCATTCCAAAAATTTAAGAAAATGAAAATCATCTTTCTCTCAATGCTTCTCCCTTTCCACTAATATGAGAAAAATGGGAATATGCCTCATATAATAAGTGTGAATGCCTGATAGGAAAAAAAAGACAATGTAAATTGGCAAAAAAAAATTCGAGTTATACAATTTTGGAGAAAAGGAATTTTGTGAAATTCAGGTAGGTATAGTAACTCTAGACTTGTTAGCTGTCCAGTATCCCTATCTTATCAACTACTATTATCAACCTGAGTGTCACTGACCACTGGGCAGCTGTAACAGCAATCAGTTTAGCAGATCCTTAGCACTTAGTAACTTAAGGCTAAGTATGGATGGTGTGAGCTTTGTCTAGAAGGTGTGAGCTCTGTCCACTGTTGAAAAGGCATGAACTCCCCTGTTGGTGGAAAAGGGGATTTGATGAGAGAGGAGGCCAATGTGTATACAAAGAATTCCAGAGAAAGAGAGACAGAATTGGAATTTTCCTGTTGGAGGAAGCAGAATTGTCTCAGCATCTGGGAGCTGAAGAAGTGAGTTGGAGTGTTCTTGAGAGAGAGAGTTTGCTTTTTATTCAGCTTTGCTTTTCACACCAAGAATGACTGAAAGTCCTCCACCTCAGTGAATGACCATATTTTTCCCTGAAATATAATACTTAATTTTGCTGGGTAGGTGATTCTTGGTTTTAATCCTAGCTCCTTTGATGTCCAGAATATCATATTGAAGGCCCTTTGATCATTTAATGTAGAAGCTGCTAGATTCTGTGTTATCCTGATTGTGTTTCCACAATATTCAAATTGTTTCTTCCTGGCTTCCTGTAATATTTTCTCCTTGATCTGGGAACCCCGGTGAAATAACAATCCGTTTAGCAGATATGTAGCATTTAGCAACTTAGGGCTAAGTAGCACTTAGTAACTTAGGGCTAAGTATGGAAGGTGTGAGCCCTGTCCCCTGTTTAGAGGGTGTGAACTCCCCTGTTGACATGGAAGAAGGCTATTGGCTGAGACAGGAGGCCAGTGTGTGTATATAAGCAAGAATTCCAGAGATAGACAGACAGAATTGGAATTTTCCTTTTGGAGGAAGCAGAATTGTTTCAGCATCTGGGAGCTGAAGAAATAAGTTGGCATTTTCTTGAGAGAGAGAGTTTCTCTCCCAGCATCTGAAAGCCGACTGAGAATTGAGATGGAGTTTTCCTGAGATAACAATCTGTTGAAGGCCACTCAGAAGGCCAATATTCCTTCTGGGTCCTAGGGCCAGATGAACTGCTAGAGGACTGAAGAAGCATGACTAGGATAAGGCTTTGTTTGTTCATGGCCTGGATGATTCTTGAGTTCCAGGGAAGAGAAGTGGTGAAGAGTTCAAGATGTGCTGGACCCTGTGAACTTCAGTGTGTGCCAGGGACTGCTCTGAGGACTAGACAAGGACATGGGAGCTGTCTACCTCTGAAGACTGGAAAAGAACCTGGCAGCTGTCTGCTTCTGAATCCAGGTGACTGTTTGGTGGATTCAGGAGGGAGCTGGGACCATGGAAGGGCATCCAGGGAACCAGAGAGACCACCCACAGTCAAGATGAAGAACAGACCTCCCCTTGGATGAAACTGAGGTCTGCTGGACACCAAGGTGTGGAGGATTTGTGTGGCTTTCTAATGATTGTATTTAGTGATTGAGTTGATGTAATGATTTGCCCCAAGAGTGGAAGACTGATTATTGTATTGTGAATTGATTGAATGATTAAGTATTGATTTGCTCCATGAGTGGAAGACTGAATATTGTACTGTACCTTGATATGTTGTGAATGTTATGTTGTGATGTATTGTGAATGTTTACATTGATTTGTAATGTAATAAACAGAGTGTTTACAATACTGTGTAGTCTGAATCTTAAAATCTGTTAACAGTAGCATTCTTTTGGGAATCTGCTGGTGCATGGCATTACAACAGCTAAAAGAGAGGTTCCTATAAGGCACTGCTGAGTTTGTTGGACTACTCAGTGTTCAGATTAACTAAATATGGTGAACCATATCTTCTGATCCTATATTGTCTGCCTCAGAGTCATTGACCTGTTTATTAGTTTATACCTTGAACCTTATTTATCCAAAATCTTTCTCAGATCTTGCTACAACATATTCTGACAGCTAAACTTGCTGCCATGTGTGTGTCCCTGAGTCACAGGTGATGTACATCTTACCACACTTACTATTAACATGGAAGGACAGGCAGACACACACACACACACACACACACACAAACACAGCCTATCCCTCCATATAAGGTCAGTTTGTCCTTTTGATAAAACAAACTACCATTCACAATGCTGGGTAGGGTTTGATGATGAGAACATCATTTAAGGCATTTAAGGTTAATAAAATCTCTGATCCTTAGTTCATTCATATGGAAAAATAGGAATTTAGACTAATTCTCCAAGATCTTTTTTAGCTCCAAACTAGTAATCCCAGAAAAAATTAATAATTTTAAATATAATCTCCTTTTAATATGATATGATATGATGTGATATATGATATGATATGATATTTAATATAATCTTTTATTTAAAGGCACTTGAAAAGAGCTCATTCACAGATACTTTAAGTACATGCTAGATACCTAGTTTTTGTTTGTTTTTCCAGAAGGAGTCTTACAATGTTAAACCAGTGTGGAAGATAGCAGATTGGAAAGCTGAAGTTCAAGAATGGAAATGCATTAAATACAGGTGTACCATAGGGAAACTGTACTCTCATTTCTACATAGGCTAGAAATGGAACTAACTATCATATTTGTTCTAAGAATGGACAATTGTTTGTTTTTGTTAGCACTTCAATATTCTGTGAACATATAGATAGCATATAATGGGAAATATTTTTTCTTTTGTTTTTCCTCTGTACTTCTTCAGTGTGGTTACAGTGACCTGAAGTCCCTATGTGGTTGTTATTATTATTGTTTATTGCTGTTGTTGTTGTTGTTGTTGTTATGGGTTTATCAACGAGCCTTGTTATTCAACTGCCTGTTCTCAAAGACTTGGAATGATTCTCCTATAGGTGTGTTCCTTACTTAGGTGATATCACAAGCAATTCCAAGGGAACATATTTAAAGACCACCACATTCAGCCTATGATGATTTCATTTCAGGTTTAGCAAATTCCATGTAACTGATCCTAACTTCTGAGACTATTACCTTTCCAAAAAGGTAAAATCCTAATGAGTCAGTCAGTCACTCAATATGCATTTATTGGACTTCTATTATGTTCTAGGTGTTCTGCTCAATGCTTGGTATTAAAAGAGAATAAAGACCCTATCACAATGAACAAATAATCACAAATTCATAACTTTTTTCTGATTTTTTGATATTAAAATGACCTAAATGACATTACCTTGAGAATGTCAAGAATTCCCTTTAAGATATTTTTATACACATTAGCTTGATGGAAAATTAGACTTAAGGATCACTGGTCAAAAGGCAAGTTTGTAGCATTTCAAAGGTCACATACACAAAACAAAGAAAATAGCCTTGAGAAACTTCTCTGTAAGTTGTGTTAGGGGCTCAAAATTTGATTTTCATAAGAGATAAAGTGTTGAACTAATCTCTTTCTTCCATTGTGACTTATACAAACTTGCCCTAATATGAGGGTAACCAAAAGATTGCACTATTATCAGCCTTGTTTGGAATGACCTCAACTGAAAGGATTAAAAAGTGCTATGTCAAGGTTAGGTAGGATTTTTAATATCTAATTTGGATGAAAAAGAAACAAACACCAGAAGTAACCAGCTTTGAGTCTTATATGAAATAGAGGACAATATGTAAAAGAAATTATTAATTGGGAGGACATATGCATCAGAAAAGCAGTGGTTAAAGTAAATTAATTAATCATTCAAAGTCTAACTTTCAATAAAATCTGATAAGATAAAACTATTGAAAACTATCTACCTAATAATCCTCTTCAGAGAAAATATTACCTGATGTGTAAAATTCAATTAAGACAATATTATGAGGACTTGTCAAGCCAGAAAAGTTAAGAGGTGAAGAATTAGAGTTTATACTGAAAATCATAATTCCATTCCCAATAAGAAACAAGGTAAAAAACTACAAAGAGATAAAGAAGTAAGGAAAACACAGACAGGGAGTCAACATGGTGCTGTAGGAACACTAGAATACCATGAGCTGCCACCAATGCCACCTCAAATACTTATAAAACATGACTCTAAAAAATTTTAGAGCTCCAGACTCCACAAAAATGATGGAGTAACAAAGCTCCCGCTAAAGGCAGCTCAGCATGTGGTCATTGGGGGGCACTGGAAGCAGAGCCCAGCACCGTGTGGTTGCAGCCCCAGGGAATCCAGGAGAAGCCACTGCTGTAGCATCCACGAGTGTGGATCATTAGCAGCTGTGGAGATTCCCAGAATAACAAACCAACAAGAGCCAAGGACAAAGGGAAAAGGTCAGTGGAACTGGGCTAAATTTGGGGAAGAGGGTCTGGCCAAACTGTCTCCAGAGCCAGCAGCAGTTTGAGGAGGTAGCTGCCTCCATATGGCTGCTACAGAAGCTCCATGCCTGCAGATTGCAGGGGGCCCAAGCGATCATTCAGAGGCTAAGTGTTTTTGCCTAGAGCTGCCTGGATTAGATTGCGGTCTTAGGTGGTGGTCCTGAAGTGCGTTTTCAGTGAACCAATTTGATTGGGGGCTGCAAAAAATGGCGGCCTCCTAATAGCTCCAGCAGCTGTGAAAACCCAAGCAATTTGGGACAGAGATCTCCCCTCTGAAAGCAGGGTTATGCTACTGAGCCCAAAATCCACATGGTTGACTGATAACATAGCCCAGGATTACCCAAGATCTACTGGCTTCTACATTAAGGGATCGAAGGGCCTGGAATATGTTATTCCAGAGATCAAGGGAGCTAGGATTAAAATCAATAATCATCTACTCAGAAAAATTGAGTATAATGTTCCAGGGGGAAATATGGTCATTCAGTGAGGTGGAGGACTTTCTAGCATTCTTGTTTAAACAACCAAAACTGGAAACAAAATTTGACATTCAGATACAAGAAGCACAAGAAGGTAAACATGGAAAAGAAATCATGAGGAACTTATCAAAGCTGAACTATTTACATGCCAACATGGAAAAATGGTAATTGCAACTTATAAAACTTTTCTCAGTATGAGGATAGAAGAAGGGAATATAAATGTATATATGCATATACATACACATATGTCTATAAAGGAGAGTTTATATATGTGTATGCATACATATCTGAGTATGTGTGTTCATGGGAACATATAGGGCACAGAATCAATTGAATAGGAAGGGATGATACTTTAAGAGGTGAAATTGTGAGGTAGGAGATGATTAGAATGAAAGGAGACACAGAAGACAGAATGGGGTCAATCATCTCATATAGAAGAGGCCAGGGACAATTGTTATGATGGATGGAAGAACTGGAAGGCAAAAGGAAAAGGGTAAACCTTGCTCTCATTGAATTTGGCTTAGGGAAGGAATGACATAAACTCTAAACTGAGTATCTTGCCACACAGGACAGGAGGGGTAGATGGGCATGTGAGGTCAGATGATGGAAGGGCAGGCAGGGTGGTGGTAGGGGGAGGGTTGCTGGAAGTACGCATTTCAATAAAGGAACAGGGACAGGGACAAAGTAGAGAACAGAACTGTAGGGGTGGGATAGGAAGGAGGGAGATATAATCAGTCTCTCACAATATGTCCACAGTGGAGATGTTCCGTGTAATTATACATGTACAGTCTGTATTGAATTGCTTGTCCTTCTAGTGGGGGTGGGTGATGAGGGAGAAACGGAAAGAATCTAGAATTTAAAATTCTATAAACAAATGTTTATATATATAATAATAATTATTGTTATTAATATTATTAACTACATGCAACTGGAAATTAAGATATACAGGCACTGGGTTAGGGAGATCCATCCTGTCCTAATGGAAAATTAGAGGGGTGATGGGGAGGACATAGGAGAGAGCAGGGGTTTTACAGTGGAATTGCTGTTTCAGGCTGGTGGGTAGGGGAAAGATGGGAAGAAAATTTGTAACTCAAAATCTTGTGGAAATGAGTGATGTGAACAAGAAAATAAATAAATAAATTCAAAAAACAGTGAAACTTTTTTAAGTAGAAAGATAGGTGAAGGGAATACAAATGTATTTATACATATACATACACATATGTTTAAATAGGAGGGTATATATATATGTGTGTATGAATATATATCTAGTATGTTTATATATATGTGTACACAGAGGGCACTGGATGAATTGAATAAAAAGGGATGATACTTTAAAAGGTGAAATTATGAGGTAGGAGAGGATTAGAATGAGAGGAGATAGGGAGAGACAGAATAGGTTTAATCATCTCATATAGAAGAGGCCAGGGATAATTGTTACAATGGAAGGAAGAACAGGAAGGCAAAAGGGAAAGAGTGAAATTTACTTTCATTGAATTTGGCTTAGGGAAGGAATGACATAAATTCTAAACTGGATATCTTGCCACACAGGAGAGTAGGGGGGGATGGGGATGAGAGGACCAATGATGGAGGGGAGGGCAGGTTTGCTGGAAATATACATTTCTGTAAAGGGACAGGGACAGGGTAGAGAATAGAACAAGTGAAGTGTGATATAGGAAGGAGGGACATATAATCAGTCTCTCATAATATATTCATTGTGGAGATGTTCTGTGTAACTACACATGCATGGCCTGTATTGAATTTCTTGCCTTTCCAGTGGGGGTGAGTGATAAGGGAGGAAGGGAAAGAATTTAGAATTTAAAGTTCTTTAATCAAATGTTAAAAATATATGTACATATATTTGTATTGTTGTTGTTGTTGTTATTATTATTATTATTAACTACATGCAACTGAAAATTAAGATATACAGACCCTAGGTTAGGGAGATCTATCTTGCCCTACCAGAAAATCAGAGGAGTAATGGGGAAGGACATAGGAGAGAGCAGATTGGGGGAGTTTATAGAGTGAGATGGGGTGGTGGGTGGGGGAATTATGGGGAGAAAATTTGTAACTCAAAATCTCATGGAAATTAATGATGTAAAAAAGAAAATAAATTTATGGAAAAAACATATACAAAGAATAAGATCCCTAGAAATGAAGCTCATCTGTTTTCTCTCTTCAAAATCTACATTCAATCTCAAGGCTTAATTTTAATGTTTGACTAAACCACACACAGCTAAGAATGTCATTTTCACATTCTTAAGAAAATACCTTAGCTATATTTCTGTAAAACATTAAATTATGAGAGACTGAATCAATTTGGAGACTTGAAATAAGCAAGTTTTCAATTTCACATTGATAACTAAACAGACTCAAAATTCTCTGGGGTAATAGTTGATGAGAAAAGGGTCACTTAATTAGAATTTTGAAACTTAAGATTTGTTTTCAACATCACATCATAGTATTATAAACTGGATGAATTTCATGGAGGCATAGATGAAAACTTTAAGGCTGCCTAAGAACGGAACTCATTCTATGAATTTCTGGCATTCAAGCCCTTCTATAATATGGGATGATCTATATTTTAGAGTCTATTATCATATTATAATCTTTCATGGAATTAATATCCCAAACATAATTGACTACTTGTCATTTTCATCAGTGTCAGTGCCATTCCCTTTATGTGGTTTTAGAATGTCGTCCCTACATTTGTCTGATATATTCTTGTCCATCCTTTAAACAAAATCTACTTGAAACTGCCTTCTTTATGAGATGTTCCAATATTCCGTCCTTAATGATGTTCCATCTTGAACTCTCCGTAGCACTTGTTCATTGTTTTAATCTGTGAATATCATACATTACAATTATTGTTGTTGGCGTCCCTTTGTTTCACTATAAAGTCCATGTAGATAGGGATCGTATTGCGTATGAAATTTGCTCTCTCTCAGAACACAACATAGTATTCCCATGTACTGAAAATGCTTCACATTAGTTAAGCATTATATTATATAATTATGATATATAATTTATATATATATATATATATATGTCAAATGGCTAGGTATAGTGGGGGATAGAAAAATAAGTAAGATACATTTTTTCGTTTCCTTATGGATCTTAGAGTTGAATTAAAGAGATAAATGTGTATATCTAAGAAATCTTAACTAACAAAAATAGTAGAAGAGATCACATAAGGAAGCATCAAAATCAATAAAACTTAGTAGCTTAGTGTTTAGAAAACCCTAAAATGTAGTTCTTGAGAGGTAAAACTATTTGTTTGATAAGAATGGCTCAGAAACCTTTAAGGCAGAGGAGCCAAGATGACAGCACAGAATCTGGAAAGCTCAGTGAGCTCCCCCATAACCACATCAAATATTTATAAAATATGATTCTAAACACACTTAAGAGCTACAGAATCCACAAAGTGACACAAAGAAACAAATCTCCCTCTAAAGACAACATAGCAGGCCTACAGGAAGGGTCCATTGCAGAGTGCTAAGAGCTGAGCCAGGCCCCACATGAGCCCATGATTTTAGCCCCAGGGTGGCCCTACCCAGGGGAGGGGGGCTGGAGTGGACTTCAGGAGAGTGGATCACCCGCAGCAGTGGCAGGTTCCAGAATTATCAACCCATAAATGCCAAAAACAAAGTAAAAGTCAGTATAGACTCTGTGGGAAGAGGGGCACTAAGAGAGCAGTCTGGCCACTGCCCCCGAGGGGAGAAGGCAAAAAGTGGTACAGGTGCTGCTGCCATGCACCCACCTCCAAGTGAGTGCTGCAAAGCTCCTAGCCTGGAGATCACAGGGGGATCAAGCATCCATTCAGAGGGTAATTGCTCTTGCTTTAACCTGCTTTTATCTAGATCACTGTCATAGGTAGAGGTCCTGGGGTGTGTGGCCAGTGGGCCAGAGCTTGTGGGCACTGCAGAAAGGGTACCTAACTAATAGCGCCAGCAGCTGTGAAAACCCCAGTGATTGGGGACAAGGCTCTCCTCGCTGGAAGAAGAGTTCTTCTGTTGCAAAGAGTTTAAAAGTGAAGTAATTTGGGTGGCTAGGTGGCGCAGTGAATAGAGCACCAGCCCTGGAGTCAGGAGTACCTGAGTTCAAATCCGGCCTCAGACACTTAACACAAAAAACTAGCCATGTGGCCTTGGGCAAGTCACTTAACCCCAACTGCCCTTCCAAAAAAAAGCAAAAAAAAAAGTGAAGTAATTGACTGGCCACATGAGCAAGCAAAGGAAGAAAAGCAAGCACAGCAATCAAAACTTAGATTTCTTTTTTGAGGACAAAAGGATCAAAGCATAGAGTGGGAGGAAGAAAACAAAGTCAGAACTCCTGCACCAAAAACTTCAAAGAAAAATATGAATTGGTTATAGGCCAAGGAAGAGCTCAAAAAGGATTTTGAAAATCAAGTGAGAAAAGTGCAGGAAAAATTGGAAAGAGAAATGAGAATGATGCAAGAAAATCATGAAAAGCAAGACAATAACCTGACTGAAGAAAAAACACCTTAAAAAAATAGACCAGCTCAAATGGCAAAAGGGGCCCAAAAAGGCAATGAGGAGAAGAATGCCTTCAAATGCTGAAATTGCTAGTTGGAAAAATAATTTCCAAAGTTCACTGAAGAGAATAAATCCTTCAGAATTAGATTGGAGCAAATGGAAAATAATGGAAGGTAATGACTTTATGGGAAATGGAGATATTGTAAAACAGATCCAAACAAGTGAAAAAATAGAAGGCAATGTGAAATACCCCACTGGAAAAACCACTGACATGGACAATAGATCCAGGAGAGATAATTTAAAAATTACTGGACTACCTAAAAGCCACAATCAAGAAAAGAACCTAGAATTCTTCATTCAAGAAATTCTCAAGGAAAATTACCCTCATATCTTCAAAGCAGAGGGAAAATAGAAACTGAAAGAATTTACCAACCATCTGTTGAAAAAGATCCCAAAAAGAAAACTCCGAGGAATATTATAGCCAGCTTCCAGAGTTCCTAGGTCAAGGAGAAAATATTACAAGCATCCAAGAATAAACAATTTAAATTCTGTGCAAACACAATCAGGATAACACAAGATCTATCAGCTTCTACATTAAGGAATTGAAGGGCTTGAAATAAGATATTCCAGAGGTCAAAAGAGCTAGGATTAAAACTAAGAATCACCTACCCAGCAAAACTGATCATAATTTTTCAGGGGAAAATATGGTCATTTAATGAAATAGAGGAATTTCGAGCTTTCTTGATGAATAAAACCAGAACTGAATAGAAAATTTGTCATTCAAATACAAGAAGCATGAGAAGGTAAACAGGGAAAAGAAATCACAAGAAACTTATGAAAATTGAACTATTTGCATTCCTACATGGAAAAGTAATATTTGTAACTTAGGAAACTTTTCTGAGTATGAGGACAGTTGAAGGGAATATAAATATCTGTGAATATATATATGTATATATAGATACGTGTGTGTATACATACACATACATACATATACATACACAAACGTATGCATATATGTGTGGGTGTGTATATATAGGTATATCTGTGTATGAATACAGTATGTATGTGTACATGTATACATAGAAAGAGGGCACAGGATAAATTTCATAGGAAGGGATTATATTTAAAAAATAAAATTAAGAAGTGACAGGAATATAATGAGAGGGCATAGGGAGAGACAGAATAGGGTAAATTATCTCATATAAAAGAGGCAAGGGAAAACCTACAAAAGAGCAGAAGAAGAGGAAGGCAAAAGGGAATGGGTCAACCTAGTTCTCATTGAATTTGGCTTAAGGAGGAAATAACATATGCTAAATTGGGTGTCTTACCCTACAGAAAAGTGGGCAGGGGGAAGAGGATATGAGAGGGGATGATAGAAGAGTGAGAAGAAGCACTCAATTTTGAAAAGGGACAGGGTCAAAGTAGAAAATAGAATAAGTGGGGTGTGGGATAGGGTGGAGAAAAATAGAGTCAGTCTTTCACAATATAATCACCATGGAAATGTTTTTTAACTACACATATACAACCTATATTGAATTGCTTATCTTACCTGTAAGTGCGGATGATGAGGGAAGAAGGGAAAGAATATAGAATTCAAAGTTTTAAATTAAAATGCTTAAAATATTATTATTATTGTTATCATTATTATTTTTATATGCAACTGGGAAATAAGATATGTAGGTACTGGGGTATGGAGATCAAACTTGTCCAACCACAAAGTAGGAGGGGGGATGAGAGAGGATATAGGAGAGAACAAATTGGGGGAGGGGTATTCAGTGTGATCGTTGTTTTGGGGTGGTAGATAGGGGAAATACAGGGAGGAAATTTGTTACTCAAAATCTTGTGGAAATGAATGATGTAAACTAAAAATAAACATAAACTTAAAAAAAGAAAAACGGAAATTTGGAATTCAAGGCATTATGGAACTGAATGTTGTAAACTAAAAGTAAATAAATAAATTTTAAAAAATCTTTAATGCATAGGATAGCAAATAGATTTAAAGAGCTTTTTACATAATAACCCAAAATAAATTTCAAAAATATAAAAATCTCAAGAGTTTAAAAATAAAAAAGCATGGAAAGAACAATCTTCCACAACTAAGATTATAAGGAGAATTCTTAAACAAGGGATAGAATATAGCATTTAAGAGAATGGGAAAACTTTCACCTGAACAAAATTAATAAGAAGAGAAAGTGCCAATTGTGATGAAAGAACCCTGATATATCTGTGATAAAATCTGCTGTCAGACTATGTAGTGAAGTAATATAAATGTGGAAGCTCAGAGCCATTAATTCTACATTAGATGTCATCAATGGTAGTGAACAGTTAAAAGATCAATTGCAAACCTGATAAAAATAATTGCTCTAAATATTTAATAATAAAATTTAGGTTAAAAAAACCCTGTGTTTTCACTTCAAACTCACTGAATTGGCAAAAATGACTAAATACAGAAAATTATTGTCAGAAGAACAATAGGAAAATAGAAACCTGAATGCATCCTTGATGGCATTTTGACTCTTTAGGAACTACTGTGGAAAACAATTTAGATTTATCCCAGAAAAATCTGTAAACTATTTATACCATTTAACTCACAGATTCAACTAGGAGTCATCTGTTCCAAATCAGACAAAAGATTGAATATTTAACAATATATTGAATTTTGTAGAAGCACTTCTCTGTTGGAACAAGAATTTAGAAAAAAATGTGTGCTTATCAATTAGGGAATTTCTAAATAAAGTTTGTTTTGATAATCTACTATAAGAAATTGTTACAAAATAAAAATAAATGTGATAAATTCAGGGCAACATGGAGAGACCTACATAAACAAATGCAAAATGAAGCAAGTAGAATTAAGAAAGCAATATACAAGAATATAATGATCAATCAAAATACCAGTCTATCAATAAGCATTTATTAAGTATCTACTGTATGCCAAGCAATTTGATAATCATGGGGGATTCAAAGAAAGGCAAATGCCTTCTAGGAGTTTCCAAGCTAATGGGTGAGACAATGTGCAAGAACTATGTATAAACAAGTTAAATACTTAATAAATAGGAAATAACACAGAGAAGGCATTATAATTAAAATAAATTGGAAAATATTTCCAGGAGAAGCTAGGATTTTATCTAGAACTTGAAGTGAGTCAGTGAAGTCAGGGAAGAAGCAGTGTGGAGGAAGAGCATTTCATCCCTGAGGGACAGTCAGTGAAAATGCCTGGAGTCAAGAATTGGAATGACTTGTCTGGGGAACATGGAAGAAGCCAGATGTAATGGTAATTGATTTAAATTTGAAGACCTCTTTCTGTTATGTCACGTAAGTAGGTACTTAACCCTTAGTAACTAAGGGCTAAGTGCCTCTGTGAAAGAAACAGAAGGTGTGAACTCTGTCTCCAGTTGCTGACATAACAGGAAGGGGTTAGCTAAGACAGGAAACCCATGTGGGTATGTATATTTAAGAAGAGCCCAGAGAAGAGAAAGTCAGAATCAAGAATTTTTACTCCTGGTGGAGGAAGCAGAATTGTCCCAGGATCTGGGAGCTGGGTTGCTACTGGACTGAGAACTGAGTTGGAGTATTCTATGAGACAAGGATATGGTGAAGGCTGAAGTTGCTGCAGAGAAGGCCACCTGGAAGGCTGTCCTAAGGACAGCAGAACTGCTGGAGGTCTGAAGACGCATGACAGGGATAAGATTTTGTTTTTGGCTTGGTTGATCCTCGAGTTCCCAGCAACAGAAGTTGTAAAGGTTTTGAGATGTGCTGGACCCTGTGAACTTCAGTGTGTTCCTGAAACTGCCTGGAGGACTGGACAAGGATCTGGGACCTCTCTGCCTCTGAATCCAAGTGACTGTTTGGTGGATTCATGTAGGAGCTGGGACCATGAATGGGGACCCAGGGAATTTGAGAGACCACCCCAAGTCAAGATGAAGAAAAGACCTCCCCTCGGATGAAACTGAGGTCTGCTGGACACCAAGGTGGGGGATTTGTGTGATTTTCTAATGATTGAATATAGTGATTAATGATAGTTAGTAATTGCAAATCCAGATAAGTAACTGATTAAGTTAACCTTATGATTTCCCCATGAGTGGAAGACAGACTTGTATTGTGAAATGATTGAATGATTAAGTAAGAAGGCAAACCTCCTTAGGGATAATAGATGGTTATTCTTTTGTTCTTTGTTCTAAATACTGTGACCACTTTGGTGAAAACTATGTGGCCATTCTAATGTTATGCTATTGTGAACACTATATTGTGATAAGATGTGATGTTGTGAATATTATAATGTGATTTGTTATGAATGTTTGCCTTGATTTGTTATGGAATAAATGGAGTGCTCACTATACTGTGTAATCAGAACTTTAAAAGCTGTTCAAAGTAGAATTCTTTTGGGAAGCTGCTTGTGCACAGTATTACACCAGAGTTACTTAATTGAAATGAATGATGAGGTAATAATAAGATGAGGTAACTAGCTGTTGCCATGGATAGAATGATGGGCCTAGCCTCAGAAATATTCATATTTGTGACTTCAAATCTGGCCTCAAACACTTAATAGCTGTGTGACTCTGGACAAGTCACTTAACCATGTTTGCCCCAATTTCTCTTCTGTAATATGAGCTTGAGAAGGAAATGACAAAGCACTCCAATAAGTTTGCCGAGAAAACCACATATGAGGTCATGAAGGGTTGAATATGACTGAAAAAGCACAACAATAAAAAGAAAGAAGAGTAAAAAGGGCATTGGGAGGAGTTAATTTATTAACACTTGATTGCAAAACAGAAATAAAAAAGAACAACAAAAGAAAGATAAATGATCTGCAACTATGATAGTTAAGAGGTAAAATAATTCATTTCCCTACTTTTCTTAGAGAAGTGGTAGACTGTTAACAGAATCACACACACATACACACACACACACACACACACTTCTTTGTATATGCATATACATACATAAGTATGTTCAGACTGGTCACAAATATTCTGTATTACTGTCTTTCTATTTTAAAATTTCACACAATTTTTCTCCATCACAGGGTCGGTCAGTGGAAGTGCTATATCTAGACATTATAGCAATGCAAAAGCAAAAGGCATCAATAAAAATTAATGTAATTGTTTAAAACTATTTTTAAAAATAGCCAGGAATACATATTACTATGCAGAATGATATATTAATAATTCAGAGATTCAGTTTAAGAGTAAAAGTTTTTACTTAAGGTTAGACTAGTTAGTGAAGATTTAAAGAAAGATTTAAGTTCAAGGTGAACTTTGAAGCATGGAAAAAGTTTAAATAGGCATAAAATGGCAGAAATGTATCACAGGAATGTTGGTGGAAAATACAAGGAGAAATGTGGTGAAAGATAAGGTTATCAGGTTAGAAAAGAAGGTCAGTACCAAAAGATAGAGATCTTGAACACCAGACTAAGAAGTTTGTAGGCAATGAGGAGCTGTGGAAGATTGTTTAGAAGGAGAATGTCATGAAAAAATCAGGATTTACTAAATTTAATCTACTAATGGTGCTCAAAGGAAAACACTGAAATGTAAACTTTCTAAGTGACAAACACAGTAGCCTCTGAGTAAAATGATAAGAGAACAAAATTTAATGATGGAAGTAGGAATTAAATACTATGGACAAAAAAAAATCAAAAGATATTATAAAGGAGAAAGAGAACTCAGTTCAACCCAACAAACATTTATTAAGGCTACTTAATAATAGAATAGAATAAATCAATAGAATAGAATAGAATAAATCAATTCTTAAGATACAGTACATGGCTTCTGGAACACTATAACATAGAAATATAGCTTATGAGATAGTGACATATGAATAAGAGAATAGGGGACTAAAAGTTAAATGAGACTAAGAATTTAAATAATAATAATAATAACATATACATTAAGTATAAACTCAATCCAATTCACCTATATTACATAGATACTATAGCTAAGCATAAGATCATTGGATTATAGAAAGTGCCTCCAATTCCAGCTAGACAAATTATCTCATGATACATTTGAGGAAACTGAAGGCCAGGGAAATTAAATGTCAGGTCCATCTCATAGGTACTCCATTTCAGAGACATTTGAACATAGTTCCTTTAAACTCAGAACCAATATTCAATACCCTGTACTACTAAGCTAATTCTTTCAAGAAACTGTTATCAGTAAAATTAAGAATCATTATGACCTTGAAGATGCCAGACTGTTGAATAGTATGTGAATAGGGTAGCAAATTTCAATGAAATGCTGCTTCAGAAATCAGTATGTCATTTCCTATTCTATTATTGTAAATTATAAAATACAAAATATATTCAGCATCTTCTTAGAATGAAGAAAAGTCAGAAAAACGTACCTCTGTGTTTTCTTCACAAAAGTAGTATCAGAGGTCCTTAGGTATTTATTTCTTGCAGTGGAGGGGGGTGTTCAGGAGAAAGGGTGTCTAATAAATGCAAATTTATATTTGTCCTACTTATTAGGCTTATTGATTATAATTGCTTATGTCCCTTATGAACTTCATTAGAGCTGGATGATAAATACTATTGATAACTAGAAGTTTAAAAGCACTGACTCTCCAGGTGTTCTTTTGCTATTAAGTTAATTGAATCACAGAAATCTCCAAATTGCTAGTAAGATATTGGGTTTAAACTTTAAGGAAATTACTCTGGAATTAAAACACCAGGATATATCACTGGAGAAGGCTGGTACTTCCAATTTGTGATGGGGTGATGATCTCACCATTCTTGTTTAAAGTTTTATTTGAAAGCAGAACACCTGCACAAATAATGTGGCTGGAGCTGCCTGGCAGGTGTGTCATTGCCAGTGCAGAATGCTATCCATCCTATGGTTAAGTACTGTGTTGACACAGCTAAGCCTAAGTATTTAAGCAGAGATTGTGCAGTCAGTAGCCAGTCTGCTCTGGGATTACATAATATTTTCAAAGTTCATGTGTCTGGATTTATTATTTTCCACTTTTAGAAGAGAATAGAACAGGGTTCTTAACATTTTGTGCGCATGTCAGGGACTCCTGCTCTAGTGAAGCCTATGAACATCTAAGAACAATATTTTTAAATAATGGAAGAAATATTAGTTTTCAGGTAAGATTAATAAAAAGAAAATCCATATTTATGAACCCCAGAAAGTTATTATTGATGGGCACATGAAGCCCAAGTTAAGAACTCTTGGCCTAGAGACAACACAATTCTTTATCACAATTTTGTTGCTGCTGCTGTCTTTCAATTTTCTTTTGGAAGCTAAATTTTGACTAATTATTTGAATTAGCAAATATTGCTACTTTCTCAAATATCCTCTTTAAGATGCCTATTAATATTTTAAAGATGTAATTGAACTATGGAAACATGCTTGCCAAATATCTAAATGTTTCTTATGAAAAGAGCAAACTACTTGTAAAAGTACTACCTGAATGTCTAATGTAGCAAGCAGTAAGGACAATGTTTAAGTAAAACATTTCATTACAGGTAATGAATTAAGTTTATCTTGATACATTTGAATTTAAATGAGTAAAACTATGAATCCACACTCATTTTGCCACTTAAAATTAAAATGCACATCTTTATCTTCTTATTTCTCCCTGTGCATTTGCTCACTAAAGGATATGCTTATGCAGAAAGCATTTACTCTATGTGTTTATTTGTGATAAAGTAGAATAAATGGCATTACTAGTGTTAATGTACCTTAAAAGACACTAATCTGTCTTGATTGCCTTCTGATGAATTCTTTATGGTGCAACATTAAAATATTTCTTATAAACATTAATTTATCATTTTTCATAATAATGAATTGATTCACGGCTGACTAGATTAATATGTTTTGAAATTGCCTGCCTTTCTAATGTGCCCAGTTGCTGTGTTCAATAAGGAAGGTATTAAATCATGGTTACACTATCATTTTTAGTCTTGAAATGAAAGATTTTCTGAAATAAATGGTTCTGTGAAAGAAAAGAAGCTTTGTTTTCCCTCATACATACATTTTCATATTTTTGTCACTATGTCAACAACCATGGGGGTTTTATAATACAATATTTAAACACTGGAAAATGGAAGCAAATAATGTTTTTTCTTCCTTGTGTGATTGAGAATAAATATTTTTTAAACATCATTTCTATCACCACCATTGGATAGAATGGGTAGGCCCAAGACAAAGACAGAAAACAAAGGGAGGTACTTCATTCATACTAGATCATCTCCTTCTCCAAAACAGCAATTTTGTCTTCACTCCTTCCTTTACAAAAACTAAATCAATTATATAATCATTCCCCTACAACATGATTATGCTCTCCTCTCTCCATTCCATTTACTCAAACAGTTTCCCTTATCATATTTTTTACCTCCATTTTATTCTTTCTATTAATATTGAGGTTATGAGACATATAAAAATTATAGAATATCAGAACTAGGAGGACTTTAAAATTTATAGTGCAACCTCCTTGTTTAGTACTAATGAGATAAAGGCCAACATCATTGAAAAAAAATAATTCTAATTCACACCATTTGTGACAGAAAGACAGTTTCATGCCTGGTCTCATTCTTAATCCAATGTTCATTCCTTAAATCCAAGCTTAGTAATTTCAGAATTAAAGATTTCAAGCTGGAAGCAGGTTTATAGGCAATCTAATCCAACACCTTCATTTTATACATGAAGAAACCATGGCCTAGAGATTTCAAATAACTTACTTATGAGGTAGTAATTGTGTGTGTGTGTGTGTGTGTGTGTGTGTGTGTGTGTGTGTGTGTAGGGGGGGAGTGACTGTGGGTGTGGGTGTGTGTTTGTTCATGTCATGGTTTGGGGGGAGAAGATTCAAATCCAGGTCGTTGAACTACAAATCCAACATCTTTTCACTATAACATTCGAGCTTTTTTTTTTTTAAATACTCTACTCAAGTAGAGTTGTGAAAGTGAAATCTGAATTATTCAGTCTTATGTAGATCTTAAGCTTTTCATGTTGACCATGAAACCATCTGCATCTCAGCTATAAGAATAGCAAAAAGCTACTTCCTAAAAAATATCATTCAGAGAAAGACAATGCATAGTATCATAAAAGTTATTCTGGTGGTAAAAAAGACAATGGGGGGGGGCGGCTAGGTGGTGCAGTGAATACAGCACCGGCCCTGGAGTCAGGAGTACTTGAGTTCAAATCCAGCCTCAGACACTTAACACAAAAAACCAGCCGTGTGACCATGGGCAAGTCAGTTAACCCCAACTGCCCTCCAAAAAGCAAAAAAAAAAAAAAAAAAGAAAAGAAAAAAAAAAAGACAATGGAAGTCAAGACCCTTTCAACAATGAACTTGTGATCCTGTGAAGATTCAGGAGTTAACCAGATAATACGAGCATAATAGGCCAAAGCACAAGCATAATAGAGACTCACGTAAATGCTGAAGAAAAGAAATAGAAGGGTTTTTGTGTCAAAGAATTTAGAATGTTTAGCGGTGGAAGAAATTCTCTACTTGTATTTCTTTTTCTATGTAGCTGCCAGCTCCACAGAGTATGTGCCACAGGCCTGTGTATAGTTACCTCCCCATTTTTCAATGGGAAGAAGGGAAGTCCACTGTGAACACATGGAGAGGGAAGACATTTTCTTTTTCTTGAATCTCTTTTTCCTGGGGAATTTTTTTTTCTCACCAAGGAGATAAAGGAGAAATGAAGTTGCACAAGAGATGAGACAGTATTGAGGATAATGAGTAGTAGATACCAGATCACAGCAGGGACAATTTCAAGCTGAGTCTCCAAGGCTGACAGTGTTAAGGTTTCACCATCTTCATTCAAGCCACAGAAAGCAATGTGATAATTTCCAAAGAGATATAAATGTTTTATAAGAAAATTATCTTACCATTTATCTGATATGCAGAGGTACCACATCTAGACCTTGCTATGCCATCAGAAGTATTTTTTGAAAAGATTACTTAACAAATTAGTTCATTGTTGAAAGAAAATGAAATTATACTTATTAAAGAAGATGATTCAAATAAGCTCTATTGATTTTTAAAAATCTTTCAGATGTAATGAAATATTCCTGTGCCAGTCCTTTTTGACAGACTGTTTATTGAATAACTAGTTCTTTTATCATTCATTCAGATAACAAGACTATATATAGTAAGGACTTACTATGTAGTAGACAACCTGCTAAGTGTTGAGAATATGAATCCAAGCAAAACTAAATACAGCCTCTGCTCTCAAGAAGCTTATATTCTAATGTGGGAAGACACTACATAAAGGGGGAACTGAAGGTGAGCAACTGAATCTCGTCTTTTTTTTTTTGGTCTTTTTGGAGGGTGGAAGGCAGGGCAATTGTGGTTAAGTGAATTGTGCAAGGTCACATGGCTAGTGTTAAGTGTCTGAGGCTGGATTTGAACTCAGGTCCTCTTGATTCCAGGGCCAGTCCTCTATTCACTGAGCCACCTAGCTGCCACTGCAACTGAATCTCTTGATTTAAGTTGACCTCCAAATTTTCGAGTTTTGACATTGTGTGTGGACAGACCAATAAGAGATAGGAAATTTTTCCATGTGAAATCTTCATGGCTAATACTTGCATGAAAAATGTTCAGAGTAGATAGAATCCTTTAGGTACATACAGATGAGGGAACTGAAGCCAAAGCAAGTTAATTGACTTGTCCAAAGTCATATCTGTAGGCTCACTGGATTTGGAGTTAGAAATGAACTTAGAGGTTAATCTGTCCAAACACTTTATTTTTTACATAATGAGACTGATGACAAAAAATTCAAATCACCTTTTTTTTTTTCAAATCACTTTCTCAAGGTTATAAAACTATGTTTTAGCATTCGGATTCCCATTCAAGTAATTCAATGATCTGTTTTGTCAGAGACAGAATTAGAGCCAATCCCTATGACTCTAGTTCAGTATTTTCTCAATTATAACATGTGTGCCTTCTACTTGAAAGTTAAAGGGCTAAGAAAAAGGGATTGAGAAAGAGGAAAATTAAAACTGACTCAGATAAAATACTGTGATAGGTTCATAAGTTAATAGGTCAAGAGCCTGGAAGGTGTAAGGGATGGAAAAATATAAACGATATAGTCCCTGTCTTCAAAGAGCTTATGAGCAACTAGAAAGCTCGGTCCAACTTCCATTACACCATATGGATTTAAAAGCTAAATGGATATAAAGAAAATTAAATCTGTGCTTTATAAAATTAGAGCACAGCTGGGTGGGAAACACTGCCAAAAATTGCATTCTAAAATCAAGAAAGGTCATTCTACTTTAAGGAAAATTTTTCTCTTTTAACCAATAAAATAGGCAGTATTAAAAACAATTAATAAGTTCAACTGATTAAATTAGGAAAATCAAGATTTTTAAAAAATGTTTTTCAAAAATAATCTCTTTATTTGTAGAATGTTCACTAGATTGCCAATTGGAAAAATTTCCATTCATTTTAGATCCGACATAGCTCCAGAACCAAATATTCATCAATAGTCATGTGGGACTAATAATGCTGCCTCCCTTATGATCCATTTCTGTTTTATGTTTGCAAGTGAAAGATGACCTCATATTTCTGACATATTTTCAGTGATAAATGGTGCAAGAAATGCTGATGATTTTTTTTCCTTACATGGTTTCATATTAACCTTGGCTTCTGTTCCTGCTCTTTTGCATTTTCCTTTGCTTCCTAGAACATATTATCTGCCCAGCCAGCAAGGGCCTACCCTGCCAACTCCCCTCAATCTGCCCAAGTGTTAACATATGCCCCCTGTCTCTTCCTGAGGTGCCACTGAAGATGGTACCTATAGTCATCTACTAATCTGCTCATCTAATTAGTCAATGTACACTGTATTTTTGTCCTGAATCTTTCAGAAAATAATGCACTAACATCCATAATATACTTTCTATTATGTGAGGGTTTTTTCTCCCCTAGTTTTTGGTTTCATGGCTAAAATTTATCAGTAATAGCTAATAAGAAACAGAGTGACAGAAAGAGACACACACAGAGAGAATGTGACATAAACTTTATGGTACTAACATGTTTTCTTAATGTGTAACATTTAGACTTGTGACATGAAGAAATGAACTACCTTGAAACATTTTTTTCCTGGTTATCCTATTAAACTTAGGTCAGGAAAAGATATCCAGGGATCAAAGATCTACAGTTGATTAGCTAGGATAATCCCCTCATTTTACAGATGAGGACACTGAAACTCAGTAAGGCTAAATGACCTACTCAAGATCACAGAAATAGCAAAAAGAATTAGAAGACAATGTAGTTTCATGTAACTTTCAGTCTAACATCCTGAAAGACTTTTCAGGTCCTGCCTCTAAAACACAATATCTATGAGATGATGAGTTAATAACTTTACATCTCAGTGTTCTAGGTACCTACAAGTTACAGAGGAACTTTCTATTTGAATTGCCAGCAGGGGTTTCCACACTTACAATTCTCCACACAAATGAAATCACAAGACCAATAAAAAAATACAAAGAACCAGTATTTGAAATGATGCTTTCTAACTTCAAATACAATGCTTTTTTCCCCTAAAACCACTTCATGGAGGAATGAAGCATTAACCTCATCCTAGAATGTTTTCATGAAATTATAATTAGCGAGAAATAATAAGATATACTTACTCCCTTTTTAATAAGAAATGATAATGCTATTTAGTAGAATCAGACACACAGATACAGAAATTTATTCAAAACTTTTAAAGTGAAACCTCCACTATCCAGAACTCTAGAGCAAGGATTATTTCCAAAGGGATGAATTAATTAGATAATTAAAATTTACTGGTTTAAGCTGCAATGTTTAAAAAATTTACCATGTTAGATAAATTATATATATATGAATATATATACATATAATATATACACATAATTATATATATACACATATGTGCATATACACACATATGTACTCACACACATACAATACATATATACATATATGTTCAACTCTGTTTAATGAAATGGTATTACAAACATTATATACTTTTTTATTAACAACTATATGGCAATTTCTACAGGATTCTATGAGGTATGCAGGACTGGTCACCACTGTGTTTAAACTGCATATGGTTATCACTTGTTATATATCCATACAATTTCTCTTTTCCTCTCCTGCTTTTGTACTGTCACCTCTTTTTTTTAGGTTTCTATTACTCTTCTTGCTTCCAGCTACCCCTGTTTCCTCTTATAATTTGTTGCTTTCAATTTGCTATGGGGTAGGAAAATAGATAGCCAAGTTTGTGTGTAAAGTAAGGGTAAAGAGGTTCTGAAGTGATAATGAGACCCCTTCTTACAAGTAAAATAAACTTTGAAAAAATGTATATTCTCAAAATTATTTTTTGCCTAGATTCTAATTCTCATCTATGTTCTGCATAGGTTATGATGCTGAACCAATGAGTTCTGTGGAGGTAAGGCATTTTACATATGCATATCTGGCTCCTCTGAGGAATCTAATCACAACCACTATAATTTTTATATATATAATGTGGCATACATTTCACCTTTTGGGGAATTTTTTGCATACTTCCCAATTCTCAGTTGTCTTTTGTACAGCTTATGATGTCAAACAGATGGTTTCTTAATAGGTGAGGTATTTACATTTGTAAATTTGTGTTCTTGAAGGAATTTGATTAAAACTACAGATTTTCTTATCAGTCCGGGGATAAGTGAATATAATTCATAAAGTCATTAAGTCTACAAAGGTTTTAGTACTTTAATTTCCCAATCTATATTTGTTGTAGGAAATTTGAAAATCTACAATCTTGACCTTGATCCACTTTGCATACTGCAGCATTCCCATTGCAGCTTTTCCAGTTCATGGAGTGAGCCTTTGCAATTGGAGGGACGGAGGTGATCAGATTGGATTGGGGACTAAAAGAATGAGTCACTGAAAAAAAGAAACCCTAAGGTACTAAAAAAAATAGACCTTTGTCTTGTCACTGTCATTGTTTTTTTTTTTAAATGAGAATCTTTTATAATGTAATGAACTATTTTGTTTTGGTTTTTTTACTACTAAATGCATATATCAGACTAATGGTTGGGAAGCATTACTGTAGGTCCTTTCCAAAATGAATCACTTGACTTGGGTTTTCTAACTAATGTTAATTTAGCTGTCTCCTTTGAGGGATTTCCCAAGAACAAAAGGAAAGAGAGAAGAGGTAGTAAGAAGAGAAGAAAGAGAACAGATTTTTTGCTTTACTATTTTGGAAGCTTCCCTTAAAAGTTTGAACTGATGTCAAGGTTACCAGTCTGAGAAGTAGCCCTAGAAGATTTCGCTGAAAAATTGCAAATTTATATCACAAGCTTTAGGAAACCTATCAATTGTGGCTATGGGGCAATGAGAGGGTGGAGAATAAAAATGCTCACCACTTCTGGAAGTCAACATTGTTCCATCATTGCTCTGTCTTGCACCAAGAAGAGCAGTTCGCATAATATCTTGGTCATGAGCAAAGACTTAAACCAGAGCTTCATAAGTACCTGAAACACAAATGGTAATGATACTAAAAATAGAAACTTAATGACTTCTAGTAAATGTGATTTAGAAAAATAATGAACACACAAATTAGGGGAAGTAAGACAAAGGAGAAATTATAAATGAAAATGGATCTAAAATTTAGTAATAAAATGTTTCTAAAATGGAAAATACATAAAGCAAGACTAGGAAAATGATTTTCTCTTAGATAGGATGAAGAAAACAAGAAGGAACAATGGCATAATTTAAACATATGAATTCAGAAGGAGTTTTATATGGTGAAGGGGGAAATATATTTAAAGATAATAGATAGGCCTTGAATGATAAAATGCTATATTTGTGTCCCTGCAATGCATTTAAAATCTCTTAGGTTTCATTTATTTATCAAATGGGGACAAAAATTCTATACAATTTCTCAGGAGTTATCAAAGAATGCATTTATAAAACTAAGAGGCAGTTAGGTGGCTCAGTGAATAGAGCACTGTGTCAGTCAGGAAGATCTGAGTTCAAATATGGCCTGAGAAACTTACTACCTCTGTGACCCTAGGCAAGTCACTTAACCTCTGCCTTAAGCTACTGCAGACAGAAATGTGAAACCACTAAAGTATCTTTGCCAACAAAACCTCATGGACAGTATTAGTATGCTATGGTCCATGAGGTTACAAAGAGTTGGACGGACACAACTGAAAGACTAAACAACAACAACAAAAACAACAAATTTATTAACTTTAAAGTGATATATACTTGTGAGTTATGATTATGTTTACTTAATGTGTGTAAGTTCTTTTTTTAAATTTTATTTTATTATTATTTTTTTTAAAGTTAACTTGTTTGTTCACTTTTAGGTTACAAGATTCTGTTCCATAGTCACTTCAGTTATAGATTTTTCTCCCCTTCCTCCCCATCCCCCACCCAAACCCCCCTGGTGGCATACAATCATGTATAGGATCTGC